>JAURVB010007908.1:0-35062 GCA_033002965.1 Piper betle | reverse complement strand
CTAAGCTTTTACGCAAGGGAGATAGTATCTGACAGGGATCCCCTCTTCACTTCACATTTTTGGGAAGCTTTCCAAAAAGCTATGGGGACCCAAATCAAGCTAAGTACGGCATATCATCCACAAACTGATGGTCAGAGTGAGAGGACCAATCAAACCTTGGAGGATTTGTTGAGAGCTTGCATCCTCGACTGGGGAGGAGATTGGGAGAAACACTTAGCCTTGGCTGAATTCACCTATAATAATTCTTACCAAGCCAGTATAGGAATGGCACCGTTTGAAGCCTTATACGGTAGGCCTTGTCGATCTCCATCATGCTGGTTGGAGTCTACAGAGATGGTTATAGTCGGGCCAGAGATGGTGAGAGAAGCAGCTGAAAAAGTACAACTCATCCAGCAAAGGCTTAAGGCAGCTCAGGATCGGCAGAAAAGTTATGCTGATACTCGAAGGAAGGACTTAGAATTCCAAGTTGGGAGTTCGTCTACCTTAAGACCTCACCAAAAAGGGAGTGAGCAGATTTAAAACATCAAGGAAGTTGAAGCCAAGATTCATAGGACCATTTCCAATTCTGGATCGAATTGGAAGATGTGCATATAGATTAGCATTACCACCAAGCCTTGATGGTGTACACAATGTCTTTCATGTGTCAATGCTAAAGAAATATATACAAGATGAGAATCACATTATCAAAAATTTTGCAGACTTAGAGTTGCAATCGGATTTAACTTACGAGGATAAGCCGATTCGTATATTGGCAAGAGAAACTAAGGCACTCCGAAACAAGGAGATTCCTTTGGTAAAGGTATTGTTGAGGAATCAGGGATCAGAAGAAGCTACATGGGAGACTGAACAAGAAATGGCAAGAAAATATCCTAGCTTGTTTGTAGCATAAAAATTCATGAATGTCCTATAAATACTATCATATTTCGGGGGACGAAATATTTCTAAGTTTGGGAGATTGTAAAGACCCGAAAAAAAAAAATTTAATTAAAATAAAATATAAATATTTTATGTGGGATCGGACATTGGTATCCATGAATTCAGTTAACTATTTACCCGCTACTCGGTTAATTATTAATTACCCTGTAAGGGGGAAGGTATTAGTTAACCGGTTAAGTTATTTTTAACCGGTTAAGTGAACCAATTTATTGAACCGTTTAACCGGTTAAGTGAACCCTACCATTTAACCGTTTGAACCGTATCATTTACCCAATTACCCGACAACGAAGTGTGTTTTCATATACCCTAGGTTTTATTTCATTATATAATGAAAAGGAGGGGGCGTCATTCACATTATTTCATTTGGACAGACGCCGGCTTCCTCTTTGCTCGGGTATTTTACTCTCTTCGTTCTTTTTAATTTTCATTCATCCATATTATTTTTAATTGATAATAACTTTAATTGAATTGATATTAAGTTAATTGAATGGATAATAAGATTGGTAAAGATTAAAAATTAACAAGAAAAGTCATGGAAATCACCATGGGTGATCTCCTCGCCGGAATCACTGTAGACGACTTACCTCGCCGGAAATTCATGGCGGCGAATGTTCCGACATGGGGGGACGACCCTCGTGGTCGACTAGACTTGGTCGATTGTCCCCGGAGAGGGACGCCGGCCTGAAAATTTAGCGGCGGAACTAAAACGCCAAAACAGGGGACGGCGGTGGGGGATGAAATCCGGCCGTCCTGGGCAACAATTGAATTCCAATCCAGTGGGGAAAGTGCACTTGGAGGGTCGAGTGTTCCGATTCAACCATAAAATCGGGGTGGTCGCGCTCGCCGGCAGTGTAATCGGCGACGCAAGCGCGCCGCTATTCGCTGACCGGGCGGCATCGATTTTGGCTGGAAATTGGCCGGGGTTAGCCGGGGCGACGCCGCGACGGCATGGCAAGATCTGGGCGGTGGTGGTCGACGGCGGCCGCCGACGACGGACGACGGCCGGTGGCGGTGGCGGTAGCATAGCGGCGGCGGTGTTTTGGAGAGGAAGAAGATGGCAGTTTTGTAAATATGGGTTGACTCGATACCGACTCGAGTAAAAATAATACTAACATGTAATAAATCAAAAAAAAAATTATTGTTAAAGGGATACCGTTTAAGTGGCTAAAATAATAAATCAATATATTATTACACGAAATTACCATAATTAATATAATTAGGGTCACAATAAATGGAAAATAAGTAATTGACTTATTACAAGCTATTAAATTAAATCGAAGGGTTATGAGGGATAAATAAATAAAGATTTCACCTTTATCATATTAAATTAATATTTGATAAATAAAATGATTATTCTTATAATAAATTAGTAAAGTAGAATAATGAATCAATAAAAGATAACCGTCTAGAAATTATGAGATAGCATAATTAAATAAGGAAGGGTGAAACCTTATTGAATTAAATAAATTTCAATTAATTATATTAGTCATATAGTTGCATGCATTTTCTACGTGAATAAAATTATACTCATGTATAATTTTATGCTCGTTCAGATTAGGTTTAGCGGATTACAGTCAACTGCAACCACAAGTCAGGTACGTATAATAGGTAGAACATCGTATTTTCCTTGTTGGTAGCCTAGGTCGGCCTGAGCCCAGATTCGACCACCATGCACGAAGTGCAACCGGGGTCAAAGAATTGACTCAGTCCGACACTGGGTCGTGTTATGTGTGTGAATCTTGTAATGCATCGATATTGTTTTGGAGTAGTGATAGCCGCCCCATAAAAAGGCTACGGCCGGGGTGAGTGAGGCACAGCGATTCCTCCATCGCACTAGAGTGCAGTGATTGCCGCCCATA
Organism: Piper betle; assembly: GCA_033002965.1. NCBI lineage: Eukaryota > Viridiplantae > Streptophyta > Magnoliopsida > Piperales > Piperaceae > Piper > Piper betle. Next base: position 32,267 of record JAURVB010007908.1, on the reverse strand, counting down.
AAAAGGCTACGGCCGGGGTGTGTGAGCACTGACACTGAGTGCAGTGATAGCCGCCCCATAAAAGGCTACGGCCGGGGTGTGTGAGGCACTAGCACTAGAGTTGGCAGTGAGAGCTTCCCCACAAACGGGGTGTAGCAATCACGTGAGTGTAGTGATAGCCTCCCCATAAAAGGCTCCGGCCGGGGTGTGTAAGGCACTAACACTAGAGTGCAGTGATAGCCTCCCCATAAAAAGGCTACGGCCGGGGTGTGTGAGGCACTGGCACTAGAATTGGTAGTGAGAGCTTCCCCACAAACGGGGCATAGCAATCACCTGAGTGCAGTGATAGCTTCCCCACAAAAAGGCTACGGCCGGGGTGTGCGAGGCACTGGCACTGGAGACGGTAGTGGTAGCCTCCCCATAAAAAGGCTACGGCCGGGGTGTGCGGATCACAGCGGACACCTCCTCCGCATTGTTTTGGAGTATAGCGGAATTGCTCCACCGCATATTAAAATAAATATATGGAAATGGTGGAATGTACTTGATTTGTTTTATTTATTATACTACTTAGTGTTGTAATCACTAACGCGGAATTGCCTCCGCAGGTGTGCAGATTCGAGATTAGATGATTGACAACTAGAGCATGGAGCAAAGTAATATGAGGACTCCTATTTTTATTTGTTTGAGAAATAAGTGTGGCTGCTGGGAAACGGTCTAAGACTGTGGGAACCTTTATTTTATACTTGTTTTAATTATTATACTCGGCATTTAGTAGTTTCATATTGGTAACACCTAGCCAGCTAGGCCCACAATATTATTGTGAAAAATGGCGGGTCGTTACACATCACGTATAAAAGTATCATACATCTTAATCGGCCAAGAGTGGCTCTGATACCAATTTTGTAACACCCCAAATCCGGTTCACACTTGTGAACCGAACCGATATGTTACCAGCCCCGGTTAGGTCGGCTAACCCGAACCTAACTCATACGGATCCAATCTCGGCGTCTTAAGATGTAGATACGACTTGTCATGCATGGATAAATGCATAAAACCCTAACATGATACTACATGGATGACATGCAACCTAAATTTCACATCATTACAATTACGATAAAAATTCTGAAATAAAACAGACAGGGTCTCCCCTAAAAGTGCAATTATGGGCCCACCCTATCAAAATAATATATATATATATATATATATATATATATATATAAATGTATACACATGCATCCATAATTTCATTCACACAAAATCTAACATCTTATGAATTCATTCTGAAGCTGGGGTTTCAACCCACCACGCTTCCGCTGCGCATCTCTGATCATGTTCACATTCTATCATGTCTAATGCATTTGAACATGTCATTCACAATATAATAACATAATAACACAATATTAAACATTCAGAAATCTAACATGTGTGTGTACAAGACCTCATTGCTCCTCCGTCCAAGCTCGCTCCTCCAACTCGTGATTATTACCTACATATAGTATAAAAACACGTCAGTAACAAGTGTTACTGGTCCGGAAAATAAAATAACTATAACAAGCTGGCTATGAGAGCAAACTCTCATATGAAAGAAAACATCATATACTTCACGTGAATACTCTGAAGGGCACTACTCAGGAGCCACTGGGCTGCAGACCCGGTAGCATCCCGAACTTACTGATCTGCTGCTCGTACTGTGCCGCTCTCGGCACTTCTTTTTCAGTACTTCTCGTGAAACTTTATCCTAAGCCCTCTCCTTACCTCCATATTTCTCCTGGCCTTGAGCACGAAGGCCGAGTACTCTCAAGCACTCGCCTTTAGTACCCTTTGAACCACAAGTCCGGACATGTGCTGTACTTAACAGTACCCGTAAGCCTCCACGTTCTCCGGGTGTGAGGAACTCAAACGCGGAGTTGTCAGGATCCCTCGGGAATGGAACAGTCTGCTGGCACTAATCCAGAGCCCGCTTTGACTGTCACGGCATCCTCTGCATGGTACGTGCAGTCGATTTCTCCATCTCTCGTCTCACAGAAATGCGAAAACTATATATATATATAGGCTTGGGCAGGGAGTTATATAATAGGCCCGAAGGCAACTTTTGGTGGATCTTGTTTTCGAAATCAACCTCGAGGGATCTCATCCTCGAGGGGTTATTAATCCGGAAAATGTTCGGTTAAATGGCCCGAGTTAAGTGGGATCCGATAAAACGCCACTTAACCCGTCCTGCAGGCAATAAATTAAACATACAATAGAAAGAGTAAATTAGAGACGAGTCCTAAATGGATCTGGTAGAAGCTCCAAGCGTTTCATCACTCCTAGGCAACGAGTTCCTACTCCGTACCTACACATCAAAACTAAATACTAACGCCCACTAACTACATGATGCATCAAACTCAATAAACATCAATCACAATCAATAATCATAAATATGAAAATAATTCTAACTCATCCTATTCCTACCAATTTTATTGTATTTTTCCTAAGTTACATTACTCGATTAGCATGCTCAACTCGATCTACCTCATTAGATCACTCACTATTCATTCTCAATTAATTGCATCATGCAATCATCACTACACTCATACTCATACATTTATCATGACAATTATTCAATTCTAGCATGTTATACTAACAATCATAATCAATTTTAAATAACTCAATCGGAGGTAATTATACCTCACGTAGTCGGCAATCGGCGACGGCTAGGGTTCCGTCGCGTGTCTCGGAGCTCAAATTCGGCGCTCATCGGCGTCCAAAACTTGAACGGGCTCGACTAGGTGAGCCACGCGGAAGATCCGGTGAATTCCGGCGAATTCCGGCGAATTCCAGAAATTCTGATTTTCCGATGGTTTTCCGGCAGCTTCTGGCGGTTTTCTGACAACAGTCGCCGACGGCGTCTACTGGCCGGAAAGTAGTCGTGTTGGGTACCCTTGGAACCGGCTCGGCAAGCCCAACTCATCTACGAGGTCGATGGAGGCGGCGGCTCGCCAGAAAATGGCAAAACAGAGCCGGCGGCGATGGGTGGCTAGATCCGGCCGGCCACGGTGGCGACGGCGTCCGCTCCGGTCAGGAAGGGTCACTGGGTGGTCGAGGGTGTTGAGGCGACCACCTGATCGTGGTGGCGATGGTCGCCGGCGGCGGAATCGGCGACGCGACCGAAATGTAGCCGCGGCGCTAGGCGAGGCAATTCCTGCGTCACGGCGGCTTGGCAGCGGCCGGGGCTGGTCGGGGCGGCACGGCAACGTCGTGGCGGAGCTAGGGGGCAACGATCGGCGGCCAGGCGGGCGTCCACGCCAGTGGCGGCGGCATGCGCAGTGGCGGCGCGCGGCAAGGGTTTGAAGAAGAAGAATGGAAAGGTCGGGGGTGTGGTGGTGGCAAACTCATAAATATTACTTGACTCGTCTCTGACTCGAGTCAAAATAATATTTAAGTCGTAAAAAAATCCCAAAAAATTTGGGAAAAATCCCACAAAATCAAACAACACCAAAAAAATCATAATGATATGCTCTAGAACTATCAACCCACCCAAAATGCCCGTAATGCGTCCTAACATGGTAAACGGCCTAAAACTAATTCTACGATCCATTATATATCATAATAAAAAAAATGAACTGCATACTCTCATATATTCTGATAACTCATTCTTTTCTGCTGTGTTCATGACGTTATCATCATATACTTGGGTACACATGACCCTCATGGCTCATACACGAGACCGGCGTCGGCTCAGTACACGTGTTCTGAAACTGACTCGACTCGAAAATTACGGTCGGACCGACCAGTTCTGAATATATAACCCTGACTCGTATCGTGGGTTTTACACTAGCCATCCATCTTCATTTTCTTCCATGCCTCTGCTTCCATCTTGTTCTTCACCTTCAGTTTTTGGAGTTGTATAAGTGTTAGGCAGCTCTTTTTGACTTTTAAATGAGCTGCCTTGCATTTTTTCCATTTTCTAATCTTGGGACTTGAGTGTCACCAAGAAAATTTCTAGGTGATTTGTTGATTAGAGCACTAGCCAATTTTCCTATTTGGTTCTCCATGTTTTTCATGGATTCTTGTTGAGATTGCAATTGCTTGTATTGATTTTGTATGAAATGCATTAATATTTCTTCCACAAATAATTTCTTCTGTACAGTCTGCTCCATTCTATTGTGTGTATTGGCCTAAAATCTTGGTGGTGTTTGTACTTGTGCTTGGGATTGAGCTTGTGTTTGAGGCCTTTGCCCACCAAACTAATTTCCTCCCCATCCAAAATTAGGGTGATTTCTCCAACTAGGGTTGTAAGTGTTTGAATAGGGATTGTTCTGGTTCCTATCGAAGTTACCAATGTAATATACTAATTTTGTTTGCAAAGGACACTTATTCTAAGGATGGTCATGTCCACAGTAATCACAAGACATCATTTGTGCCATTTGAGCATTAGCCTGAGATTAAACTTCCACCATGTGTATCTTTTATTCAATGCAGATACTTGTGCAGATTATGTGCTAAGGGCATCCATTTGAAGGACTCATGGTGTAAACTTCCTCACCATTTTGTCATACACCATTTGATAATTGTTGGATGCCAACTTTTTCATTAACTCATAAGTCACTTCATAGGTTTTGGTCATGCTAGATCCCACGGCAGCAGCATCCATAATTGACTTGGTTTGGCTCATCACCCATTGCAAAATGTCTAAATTTGTAACCAACGTTGAATACCATGGTAGGGACACTTCCTCAACAAATCCTTAAATCCTTCCCAGGTTTCATAAAAAGAGTCATTGTCCGTCTAAACAAAATATGTAATCTCATTCCTAAATTGTACATTCCTTGAGGGTGGAAAGTACATCAAAATAAATTTCCTGAACATTTCCTCCCAACTAGTGATTGAATTAGGTGTCAGGGAATTAAACCACAACCTGGCTGCTCCATTAAAAGAGAAGGGAACAACTAAAGTCCAATTGCATCTTCAGAGACCTGATACTGCTTGTATAAATCACAAATGACTTCTAAATTCAGCAAATTCATGTGTAATTCCTCACTGGGCAATCTATTAAATTGTCTAATTAACTGCAGCATTTGAAACATCACAAGTTTTAGTTCAACACTATTGGCTAAAATTTGTGGTGTCACAATACTGAGGATAAAATTCTCCAGTTGTGGCAGAACAAGTTTTGCCAATGATATATTGTTGTTATCCTCCAGCTGCTTTTGAGGTGCTTATCTTGCTTGGTTTCCCATATTCTGATTGTCAAAAGCTTGTTCAACAGGGTTTTGATCCACAATATTTTGGTTGCCAAATTTTGCTCTCCAATGGTCTGATTTTCTAAAATTTTGTTGATTGAAATTTTGAGCCATGACTTGCCTCCTTTCTTGTCTGACCCTTTGACAGTTTCATTTTATCTCGGGGTCAAACTGCAATAGATCTTCTGTTCTTTTCATGTGTATATACTGCCTTTAATGAACAAATACAATATAATGAGTCTACTAAAATACAAATACTAATGCTAAAGAAAACAAACAAATCACAGGCAATGGTATAAAAAACTTGTTGTGTTATTCCAATACATTGTGCAAGTGTACATATCAACCAAGTAATAGAGTTGATGGGTAAGATATCGTTCCTACAAAGATTAGTCGCTTTGATTTAATGCACAATATAATATTTAAGCTATTCTCTACAATGAAAGTAAACAACAATAGAAAATGATATAGAATTAAGCAAAAATGAAACTATTCTAACTGCAACACAAATTTAATGCAAATGCTTGAAACTGAAAATAGTAATGATAGCATTCCAAGCTAACGTAACCACTATCAAACAGATAAGGTTCTTTCTAATGAATGTGAGACTTGGGAAGATTCACTTCACTTACTATACTTTGTAAAGAAAAAATGGTAAAGACCGTGAAAAAAAAAATTTGGACGCGGACACTGTTCGGGAAGGACCGAACGTGTTATATTTTTTACCCGGTTAATTCTACCAGGTTAATTATTTACCCATTTTATTATTTACCCGGTTAAATGAGATACGGGTGTAGAGGTGTTTTCACATACCCTAGCCGTCATTTTCATTTTTATAAATTTGGAAAGGGGACGTCATTTTTCACATACGGGTGTAAGGGCTTCTTCCTCACCTTAGCCGCCTAGTTCTCCTCTTCCTTACCGGGGCTTCTTCCTTTCTTGGGTATCCTTCTTATCTCCCTATTCTTAGTTTGCATGCATGTTCTTTTTAATTGATAGTAAGCTTGTTAATCATGTAACTTAAGTCTCAAATCAACAAGAAAGAAAAGAACTAAACTAAACTGGAAAACTGAAATCCCGTCCATGGCCGACGGGTGCAAATTGTTGGCGAGATGGGCAACTGTAAATAAGTTTGCAAGGCTTCCCCTCACACCCCCGACGACCCCTCTGGTTGCTGGGTCGAAGGGATGGCTTGCCATGTCCCTGTTTTCCAGTGGGTGGTGGAATTGCAGCTGTGAGGGGGCGGAGTTGCAAGGGTGATGGAAGTGGCGACGTTCTGCTGCAATAGGTGCTGTAATGGACGTTCAGAGGAGTAGACACCGGTTGTGCTTCGTCGATAGCATCATGGGTTCCATCACAGTAGTTCAGGCCACCAGAATAATCCACTACAGACCACCTTCTCCCCGGAATTCATGGCAGCGACGTGCAGAAGTGGGGAGAACGACCATACTTCATGCAACGTCCAAAGGTGGCCAATCTTTCTTGTTTTGATGCCAGCCTGAGGTCGTGGAACATCTGAATTGGAGCAAGGTGCAAGAAAGGAGGGGTCTTGAGGCTGGGAGAAGAAGAACAGGCCAGGAGTTGGGCGCCATGGTGCAGCACATGGTCGTCTTGGTTAACTGCTGTAAAACACGCACTTTAGGCTTCCAATTGGTTGCTGGAGAAGGTTGAAGTTGAGGGAGGACGTGATTCTGGGTTTGGGTGCCAAGAAAAGGGGTGGAGAAGAAGGGCGTGGTCTGGTTTTGGTGCAGAGAAGAGTGGCGACAGGAAGAAGAAGAAAGAAGAAGAAGAAGAAGAAGAAGAAGAAGGGTGGCAATTCTGTAAATACTGGTTGACTCGATACCGACCCGAGTTAAAAATAATACGAACTCGTAATAAATCCTTAAAAATAATTATTTTAATGGGTTATGGGTAAAGTAACTAAACTAACTAATGATTGTATGAAATCGCCACGAGTAATAAAAATACGGTAATGATAAACGGTCGATAATTAATCGGCGTAATTCAAGCGATTAAATTAAATTGGAGGGTTATAAGTAATTAATAAAATAAAGATTTTTACCTTTACTATATTAAATTTAATATTAGGTAAATAAAGTGATTATTTTAATAACGAGTTAGTAATGTAGAAAATGGGTTATTAAACTATAGTCGGGTAGCAATCACTCGCGTCGAACCTAAATAGCAAAATGAAAATAAATAAAGTTCGAAACTTTATTGAGTCGAATAATTTAAAATAATTGTATTAATAATATTTTTGAATAATACGAATTATTTTAAATAATTTAATCGAACAACTTAATTAAATAAATTGCTATAAATAATAGTAGCGATAAAAAAATTATAACCGTAAACTAAATCATCAAGATTGGTGTTAAGTAATTATCATCGCAAAGGAAAATTAAATACTTGTTTATTAGTAATAATTATTTTATCAATTGTTAGGTATTATTTATGATTTAGATAATTAATTTAAAATGTAAAGTAGGACTTAAATGATTAAATCACCTGAATAATTTAATATTTAATATTGTTGAATTTTAATAGTGATATATATATTAGTCATTTAGTTGCATGCATTCCTACTCCAATAAAATTATACTTATGTATAATTTTATGTTCTCGTTCAGATTAGGATCATTGGTCGTAGCTGCGAGTTCGAAATATCCAGGTCCGTATAATCATTTGAAATGTTGTACTTTCCCTTGTTGGCAGCCCTGGTCGGCCTGAGCCCAGATTCGACCACCATGCGCTGTAACGCAATCGGGGTCAAGGAATTGACTCAGTCCGACACGGGGCCGCACCTTTAAAATTACTATGTGTGTCTGTATAATTATTTGAAATGTTATATTGTCCGTATAATTATTTGAAATGTTGTATTGTCCGTATAATTATTTGAAATGTTGTATTTTCCCAAATTGGTATAATTATATGAAATTGTGTATTATTTTCCCAAACTGGTAGCCTTTGTCGGCACCTAATCTCAGAATGAGCTGGGAGACAATGTTCTAATCTCAGAATGAACTGGGAGACCATGACTAACCTCAAAATGAATTGGGGGACCACCTAATCTCAGAATGAGCTGGGAGACAATTTTCTAATCTCAGAATGAACTGGGAGACCATGACTAACCTCAAAATGAATTGGGGGACCACCTAATCTCAGAATGAGCTGGGAGACAATTTTCTAATCTCAGAATGAACTGGGAGACCATGACTAACCTCAAAATGAATTGGGGGACCACCTAATCTCAGAATGAGCTGGGAGACAATTTTCTAATCTCAGAATGAACTGGGAGACCATGACTAATCTCAAAATGAATTGGGAGACCACCTAATCTCAGAATGAGCTGGGAGACAATTTTCTAATCTCAGAATGAACTGGGAGACCATGACTAATCTCAAAATGAATTGGGAGACCACCTAATCTCAGAATGAGCTGGGAGACATTTTCTAATCTCAGAATGAGCTGGGAGTCGACTTTTACTAATCTCAGAATGACCTGAGAGACAAATTACTAATCTCAGAATGACCTGAGGGATAATTACTCTTTACTTGTGTAATAATAATAATAAAAACGAGTGAAATGATAATAGGGATTATATTGACTTGTTTCATTTAATTATGCGGCTTAGTGGTTTTATCACTAACGCGGAATTGCCTCCGCAGGTGAGCAGCTTTGGGACTAAAGAATAGAAGTGTGGTTGGTGGTTCTTTTACCAACCCAGGTATGGTGAATCGATAATAAAGTTGGACTTCCTTATTATTCTCTTGTGTTATAAATGTGGCTATGGGAAACGGTCCGAGACTGTGGGACGGTTATTTTAAATTTTAGAGAACATGATTTATTGTTATGATTTATATTATATGTTGCGAGACTATTTGCTGTATTTAAATTCATGTTCTGGAAAGTTACATTTACATTAACTATATTTTTAAGTAACACCCGGTCCGGTTCGGGCAGGTCGTGACAAAAATACTAGTTCTATCTAATCACTTATGATGTGTATCAATATTTGAGAAAACAATAATAATTATAAAGGGCTTTTGTAACATATTACAATCTATTGCATTTGCTTAATTTCACATATTTGTGTGAATTAAACAAGCTTGGGGCATTGCGAGCAATTCCCTAATATGGATATCTATGAAATTAAGCATATGTTTACCAAAGACTTATAGACTAATTTCAGTCTATGATATTAATGAATTCCTTATATTTAGGCTTGAGGATCAGGGAGACATGGGTAGATGTTAGGCCTTATATACCTCGCACCGATATAGTTTTTCTGATGTAGTTCAGACTAGTACCCTTACAGTACTTTTGAGTACCTAGCTTGACTACCTAGTCAGACCCTTAGGGTTCAACCTAGGATTTTCCCAGCTAAGGTCATTACATTTAGTCCCTATAATTTGCAGTGACCTTAGGAGTTAGTCCGAGTCAGATTATTCCAACAATGTATGGCATGTTTCGCCAGATGATTCAATCACGAGTAGTCCGTCCAGCCAATTATTAAGGAGCTAGCAAACTTCGTTAGTGTTTAGAGTTCCAGCATCATGTTAGTTTGTTTGGGCCGTGTGCGGCAAGCTTTAGAGGGAGAGCTACCAGTTTGCCAATAAGATGGCCTCTTTAGTTGAGTCCTCTAATCGCAGTTGATGTGAGAAATTCCGAAGACAGAATTTTTATAAGGAGGAGAGGTTGTAAAACCCCAACTTCGGGTTACGGCTTTACCCGATTGTACTTTTCTCAGTTCGGCTCAGTATCGAGTTGGTTCGAACGAGCTATAGCCAGACTAGTTTTTAGACTATGAGTATGGGCCCAGATGGCCATATGAGCATGTTATAGTGGCTAAGTATGCCCAACATGCAAATGATAAGAGCATGAGTTATCAGTGTATACCGAGGTATACAAATTTGTTTGTATATGTTAGCCAGGGTTTTCGGCCTAGATCTAGGCCGTTGTAGCATTTAGTATCCGGATTGGATTTTTAGGGTATCTCATTACATGCATCATAGGGATTTCAGATCGTCGGATTGTTCCCCATTGGGCCTAGCTTGATTAAGCCGCAGATTTTCACTTGTTGAGTTCAGGGTTCGAGGCCCATTTAGCCTTTTTACCTCAATTCCCGCCTATAGAATCACTTTTAGGACTCGAGTCAATTTTGACTTTCGACAGTCTCGATCCGTGCTTTCCGTCCATATGTCTATTACACATACCCATAGGTGCGCCCCACTAGGCCACTGAGTTATCGAATGCTCAGATCATGCCACATGGCAAAATCTGAGCAATCCACTCAAACCTATCATTCTCTATTTGATTTCTAGAGATTTCCCACATTTTCAAAGCTTTACAACCATAGCACTGCCACCACTTCGGCTCACCGCCGGTGAGTCTCCACCTTGCCCCCGACCAGCGAATCAGTACGACCGTGACCACCTCACGGCCGACTATCTAGTCCATACCCACGATCGTCACCGGTGCCGCCACAGTCGCCACCGGCGAAAGCATTTTTGTTGTCGATTTTCGCCACTGTCGCTGCCGCCACTCTTCTGGGTCATTTTCCGACGCCGGCGACTCTCCTCGGATAAATTCAACTACCCCAAAAGCTTTATCTTGACGAGATCTTCATTTTGAAACCACCCACGACCACTGCCATAGCCGCAATCGCCGTCGTCAACGTCGTTGCACCCCACGGTGATTCCGAGTCTTTCCAGCTATTTTTCGGCCAGCCGACGGCCGGACCTTGCCGGTCGTCACTGCCATCATGTTCTCCGTCCTTTTCTCTGTCGATCCCGACCTGTGGCGGCCCCAGCCGCGCCGCCATCAGCTTTTTTCGACAACAAGCACCACCGCCACCCTTGTTCGGCCTGTTAACGCGCATCGCGTGCCTGCGTCCGCCTGCCTCGTCTTGTTCACCTGCCCGCCAACCCATGTTTGAGTCCACCAATCTAGTTCATGTCTACCCAGTCAACCCAGACCATTTTCCAGTTAACCTGGACCGGGTTGGTTCAGCTCGGTTAGGTCTAGTTCAGCTCTGTTCGGTTCGGTTTAGCCCGTTTTCGGTAGTTTCTCGAGCATTTTTGGTAATTCGAGAACCCTTACATTAGTTTAGATGCATATTCACATTGTTTAGCATGTTTGAATGTTATGAGTATTTTTCTTTATTTATTAATTATTTTATTTATTTATTTATTTATTCATGATTATTCATTTCTTATTATTTATAAATTTGTTGACTATGATGAATGACTATGTGACTAATCATTGTTTTTTATAATGTATATATTCATAGATATTATTTTTGTTCATGTTTATCTTATTTTATTTATTTAATTAATAGATTATTAATTATTTCTTACTCGTGTTATTATTTATACGTATTTAGGCATATATTCGTATATTTATATTTATATTAATATTCTTCATGATTAATTAATATTAGTCATTTTACTTATTTATTGAATTTATTATTATGTTTTTTTATTTAATTATTTATATGTTTACTAACACGAGTATATTTGATATTTACTCGTGTTTAACCGTGCATTTATATAGCATAATTATATTATCATTTTATTACTAGAGTATTATTTATGTTCATTTATTTATTATTTACCTAATTATCTATGAGTGTCATTATTTATTTTATTTATTATTATTATGTATCGATTTATGTGCCAGGTGTTTAGTTGTAGGCTTGTTAGCATTGTTTTCTTTATTAGGATGTATTGATGTATGAGCACACACCACGAACATGCATCATATAGAGACATTAGTATGTTACTTAGCACTGAGTTTCGATGTAGGTTACGGAGTTCGAGCACGCCGTAGACGAGTCAATGTGACTTGGAGCTTGGACCACAGGTCCGTAGGATTCTCCCTCTTTGGTTGACTCCCTGCGTGTAGAGTTTAATCATGTTTTAAACGTAAGACGACATCGGCGGTGTTTTATCGGATCCCTCCGATGTCGAGCTATTTAGCCGTGTTTTTACACATGTTTAATAAAACTACAAGGATGAGATCTCTTGTTGGTTTTTGAACTAAAGCTCTAGAAATATATGATATAAGCCTCTTCCCTAAACCTATTATATAAGTACGCGCATTTTTACGGATTTCACGAATAAGAGAGTGAGCGGTATGGAGATATGTATGGATCACTGTACCTTCAAACCTAGGTATCGTGTATGAGGGTACTGCGTAACGCAACACATTTCCAGAATTTGTGGCACTAACTTAACTGTTCCTTTTGCCACTCGAGTACCGTGGCCGGTGAAATATGGAAGATGTGAGAGCATAAGTGTTGTATGTATGAATATGAACATTAGCTGTGCATGCGAGCCGACACTTGCTTAAGTATGTTTACTTACCGCTCAGTGTGAGGCAATCTTGAAGTTTCATAAGTTTTCGTGGGTAATAGAATACCCATTTGCCAGATTGTATTAGTTATTTTTCGGAGCAGTAACACTCGTTACTGACGTTTTTCATATAATATATGTAGGTCTTGCAAATCCTGAGTCGACTTTGATGGAAGGACAGATAAATGCTACACACACTTGAGCTCAACGTATTTATTTATTTTCTTACTTTTACTTATATTTCATGTGTTTTGACGCGTATTTAACAATGTCTTCCATTCTCATGACACCAAGAAGGTTGTTTTGATCTATTGTATCGATCGAGTCTTACCAACCAACAACTTTAAATATAACTCGACTCAATCATAACATTTTTTATTCGGTTCTTATGTTAACTTAAATTGAGGTGTTACACTTTGCCTCCATATGCATGCTGATGTGATCCGAGTTTGATTTGGTTCCATCTTTGTGCTAGGTTATGCGAGGTGAGTTCATCGATCTAAGATATGGAGTTTAACTCATCTGGGCCCATAGGACCCTTTTCTTTTCCTCTTCTTGACTCCTTGAGTGTCAAGTTTGGCCGTATTTTAGACGTAAGATGATATTAGTGGCATTTTATTTGATCTCTCCAATGTTGGGCCATTTAGTTGTGTTTTCCACAAGTTTAGCAAAACTTAAAGGTTGAGACCCTTTGATGGTTTTCGAAAGATATACTCTCTTGAAACCCGGTTGTTGTCACATACATCATCATCCTAGCATGCATAACATTTTAGGACATATAATTCAAGAATTACAACATATATTAGAATAACAAGAAGTAGAATTATATTAATAAGCTGATCAAATCACATTCTAGCAATGTCACTAATATATAAATCTTTGTATTCATAAAATATAAATCTTTGTATTCACCAAAGAACCGAATCAGAAATGTTATGATCGAGTCAAGTCATGTCTAAAGCAACTAATCTATAAGAGTAGATCAATAATTTAGATTGAACGAACCAGCTTGGCATCTTGAGAATAGAAGACATTACTAAATATGCATTAAAACTTATTAAATATAAATAAAACTAGGAAAGAAAATAACTATGCTGAGGTCAAGTATGTATAGCATTTATCTATCCTCCCACCAAAGCTGACCAAGGATCACAAACCTACAAAGCTGACTAAGGATCTCAAGACCAACATATATAATATAAAAAATGTACTGTGTAACGAGTGTTATTGATCCTTTTTCTTTCATAATAAAAATTAGCCTCATCTTTATAATGTTTTCTATTTTTTGTTATGGAATAGTCTTTTATTTCATTCTAGAGAAGAATCAAACTTAACATGATTTAATTGAATATATTTCAAGCTCTTATTCTTTTATTCAATCGAATTGTTTAAATTGTCATGTTCTTAATGCGGCAGTAGATTCAACTTATGGTGAAGGAATCTGACATACAGAAAACGGCTTTCCGAACTCGCTATGGACATTATGAGTTTCTGGTTATGCCTTTTGGTCTGACAAATGCACCAGCGGCCTTTATGTCACTTATGAACACGGTGTTCCACGAATACTTGGATAAGTTTATTATTGTGTTTGTGGACGACATTCTGGTCTATTCAAATAATGAGGAGGACCATGAGAAACACTTGTCCATTGCTCTTCAAGTTTTGAGAGAGAATCAACTGTTCGCCAAATTATCAAAGTGTGACTTCTGGCTGAAGGAGGTGAACTTCCTCGGACATGTTGTCTCAAAGGCGGGAGTCGCAGTGGATCCATCAAAAGTGAGAGCAGTTACTGATTGGCCACAACCCAAGTCAGTCACAGATATCCGAAGTTTCCTTGGACTAGCAGGTTACTATCGGAAGTTCATTAAAGATTTCTCCTTGGTGGCATCGCCAATGACTAAACTTACAAGGAAGGGGGTTAGGTTTGAATGGAGTAGTAAGTGTGAGGAGAGTTTCCAGTCTCTAAAGAAGAGTCTAACTACTGCACCAGTTTTGACTCTGCCAAATGGCAATGAAGGATTCGTAGTCTTCAGTGATGCATCTCTAGTTGGGTTTAGGATGCGTCCTTATGCAAGATGGTAAGGTGGTGGCTTACGCCTCTCGCCAATTGAAGATTCACGAGCAAAATTATGCGACCCATGACTTGGAACTGGCAGCAGTAGTTTTCGCCCTAAAGATTTGGAGGCATTACTTGTATGGAGCCCAGTTCGAAGTTTTCACTGACCATCAAAGTTTGAAGTATATCTTCACCCAGAATGACCTTAACCTTCGACAGAGACGGTGGATGGAATACTTGAAGGACTATGATTTCCAAATTTTATACCACCCGGGAAAAGCAAACGTTGTAGCCGACGCGTTGAGTCGGAAGGGCAAGATGGACAAGGGTCAACAACTAGCTAGACTTTGGGCTATGTCAGCTGAGGTGGTAGCTATTAACCCGGTGGAACGAATAACAGGACTACTAGCAAACCTGGTTATCTCCAATGAATTGGTGGACCGAGTTAAGCTAACACAAATGGAAGATGAGAAGCTGAATGAAATGTTGGACAAAACTCCCAACATTGTAGCAGATTCCAACAGTGTAATCAGATTTAGAGGGAGGTTGTGTGTACCCAACAATGATGCATTAAAACGAGATATTCTGGAAGAAGCTCATCGTTCAAGGTTCTCAATACACCCTGGTGTTACAAAGATGTACCAGGACTTGAAACGAACCTACTGGTGGGTTGGAATGAAGAGGGATGTGGTGGATTTTGTTTCCAAGTGTCAGACGTGCCAATTGATCAAAGCCCAACATCAACTACCCGGTGGATTATTACAACCTTTGGAGATACCTACTTGGAAATGGGAGCGTGTCACATGTGATTTTATTACTAAACTCCCAAGAACTTTGAAGAGACATGACTCTATATGGGTAGTTGTGGACCGTTTGACTAAGGCAGCTCATTTTATCCCCACAAAATCAACAAGGACGGCGGAATACTTAGCAGAACTGTATATAAATAACATTGTCAGGCTGCATGGAATTCCAAAGGAGATAGTCTCTGACAGAGATCCCCTATTCACGTCACATTTTTGGGAAGTTTTCCAAAAAGCTATGGGGACCCAAATCAAGTTAAGTACAGCATATCACCCCCAAACTGATGGTCAGAGTGAGAGGACCAATCAAACCTTGGAGGATTTGTTGAGAGCTTGCATCCTCGACTGGGGAGGAGATTGGGAGAAACACTTAGCCTTGGCTGAATTCACCTATAATAATTCTTACCAAGCCAGTATAGGAATGGCACCGTTTGAAGCCTTATACGGTAGGCCTTGTCGATCTCCATCATGCTGGTTGGAGTCTACAGAGATGGTTATAGTCGGGCCAGAGATGGTGAGAGAAGCAGCTGAAAAAGTACAACTCATCCAGCAAAGGCTTAAGGCAGCTCAGGATCGGCAGAAAAGTTATGCTGATACTCGAAGGAAGGACTTAGAATTCCAAGTTGGGGAGTTCGTCTACCTTAAGGCCTCACCTAAAAAGGGAGTGATCAGATTTAAAACATCAGGGAAGTTGAAGCCACGATTCATAGGACCATTTCCAATTTTGGATCGAATCGGAAGTTGTGCATATAGATTAGCATTACCACCAAGCCTTGATGGTGTACACAATGTCTTTCATGTGTCAATGCTAAAGAAATATGTACGAGATGAGAATCACATTATCACAAATGTTGCAGATTTAGAGCTACAATCGGATTTAACCTATGAGGAAAAACCAATTCGCATCTTGGCGAGGGAAACAAAGACACTCCGTAGCAAGGAGATCCCTTTGGTAAAGGTATTATGGAGAAATCAGGGATCGGAAGAAGCGACTTGGGAGACTGAACAAGAAATGGCCACAAAATATCCGAACCTGTTTGTAGCATAAAATCTGATTAATTGTAGTAACATGAACTTATACCGAAGATGGATGTCCTTGGGAATACTATCATATTTCAGGGACGAAATATTTCTAAGTTGGGGAGATTGTAAAGACCTGGAAAAAATAAATAAATAAATAAATAATATATATATATATATATATATTCGACGCGGTGGGATCGAACATTGGTATCCATGAATTTATTTAAATTATTTACCCGCTACCCGGTTAATTATCAATTACCCGGTCAAGTGGAAAGTATTAGTTAACCGGTTAAGTATTTTTACCCGGTTAAGTAAACCATACCATCTAACCATTTAACTGAACCATACCATGTACCCGTTTAAGAGGTTAAGTGAAATGGTAAAGTGAACCGTATCACTTACCCATTTACCCGGCAACGAAGTGTGTTTTCATAAACCCTAAGCCTTCTTTCATTTTATAAGGAGGAGGGAGGGGGCGTCATGCACATAAGCTCCTTGGACAAACGCCGGCTTCCCCATTGTTTTAGTAAGTTTCTTCCTCTCTTCTTCAAAGTTTGCATGCATACATATGATCAAACATTATAATACAAGATAATCATGGAAACTATGACTTGAAATCAACAAGAAAAAGGGTAGATTTCATAGAATTTATAGCCAAGGATGGTAGCACGTTCTGCTGAATTGCAGCAGCGGCACCATGGCGATTGTGTCACAACCAGTTGCATATACCACGCAGCAAGGTAGTGTTTCACTTCTTTTGGGCGTTGGGTTGTTGTGCGGGAAGAAGGGGACGCTTTGGGCGGTGCTGCTGGCCACGTTTGAGTCGCCATAGCAGCAGGAAGGTCGCCATGGCTGCTGGTTCGTTGGTGCAGAACTTAGTTGGACGTGGTTAGTTGTTGAAAGGCACAAGCTTTAGGCTTCCAATTGGATTGCTAGGAAAGGGAAGCAGTTAGGGAAGGAAGTGAATTGGTTTTGGGTTGAAGAAGAGGACGCCAAGGCTGGGTTTTTGGTGCAGGAACGTCGCCTAGGATAGCTGCTGTAAAACGTGGACGTTAGGCTTCATCTTGGGTGGTTTTAATTTGTTGTTGATGCTGGATTAGGATGTTTGGATGGTTGTTTAGCTAGGTTGCATAGGGAAGAAGAAGAAGGGCGTGATCTAAGTGGTGCCAAGGTCTGGTTGGTGCTGGTTTTGGTGAAGAGAAGGAGGGTGACGGGAAGAAGAAGAAGAAGAAGAAGAAAATGGCAGTTTGGTAATTTCTGGTTGACTCGATATGGGTTGAGTTAAAAATCATAATAATAATACCAACTTGTATTCAAATCATTAAAATAAATAATTTAAAAGAGATATGAGTTAAGTGGTCAAAATAATAAATTTATAAATTATTACATGAAATTAATAAATTTCGATCGGGATAAACGGTAATTAATTAATCGGCTGATTAAAAGCAATTAACTTAAATTGAAGGGTTAAGAGGAATATATAATAAAGACTTCACCTTTATCATATAAAAGTTATATTTGATAAATAAAACGATTATTCTTATAATAAATTCGTAAAGTAAAATAATGGATCAATAAAAGATAATCGCGTACAAATTACGCGATAGCATAATTAATTAAATAAAGAAGTGTTGAACCTTATCGAATTAAATAAATTAATTAATGTGGAATATATTAAATATTTAGTTGCATGCATTTTCGACGCGAGTAAAATTATACTAATGTATAATTTTATGCCCCATTCATATTAGGGTTAGCGGATTACAGTCGGACGAACCCGCAAGTCAGGTACGTATAATAGATAGAACATCGTATTTTCCTTGTTGGTAGCCTAGGTCGGCCTGAGCCCAGATTCGACCACCATGCACGAAGTGCAACCGGGGTCAAAGAATTGACTCAGTCCGACACTGGGTCGTGTTATGTGTGTGAATCTTGTAATGCATCGATATTGTTTTGGAGTAGTGATAGCCGCCCCATAAAAAGGCTACGGCCGGGGTGAGTGAGGCACAGCGATTCCTCCATCGCACTAGAGTGCAGTGATTGCCGCCCCATAAAAAGGCTACGGCCGGGGTGTGTGAGGCACTGACACTGAGTGCAGTGATAGCCGCCCCATAAAAAGGCTACGGCCGGGGTGTGTGAGGCACTAGCACTAGAGTTGGCAGTGAGAGCTTCCCCACAAACGGGGTGTAGCAATCACGTGAGTGTAGTGATAGCCTCCCCATAAAAAGGCTCCGGCCGGGGTGTGTAAGGCACTAACACTAGAGTGCAGTGATAGCCTCCCCATAAAAAGGCTACGGCCGGGGTGTGTGAGGCACTGGCACTAGAATTGGTAGTGAGAGCTTCCCCACAAACGGGGCATAGCAATCACCTGAGTGCAGTGATAGCTTCCCCACAAAAAGGCTACGGCCGGGGTGTGCGAGGCACTGGCACTGGAGACGGTAGTGGTAGCCTCCCCATAAAAAGGCTACGGCCGGGGTGTGCGGATCACAGCGGACACCTCCTCCGCATTGTTTTGGAGTATAGCGGAATTGCTCCACCGCATATTAAAATAAATATATGGAAATGGTGGAATGTACTTGATTTGTTTTATTTATTATACTACTTAGTGTTGTAATCACTAACGCGGAATTGCCTCCGCAGGTGTGCAGATTCGAGATTAGATGATTGACAACTAGAGCATGGAGCAAAGTAATATGAGGACTCCTATTTTTATTTGTTTGAGAAATAAGTGTGGCTGCTGGGAAACGGTCTAAGACTGTGGGAACCTTTATTTTATACTTGTTTTAATTATTATACTCGGCATTTAGTAGTTTCATATTGGTAACACCTAGCCAGCTAGGCCCACAATATTATTGTGAAAAATGGCGGGTCGTTACAGAAAGGCTACGGCTGGAGTGTGTGAGGCACTGGCACTAGAGTTGGCAGTGAGAGCTTCCCCACAAACGGGGCATAGCGATCACCTGAGTGCAGTGATAGCCGCCCCACAAAAAGGCTACGGCCGGGGTGTGCAAGGCATTGGCACTTGAGTGCAGTGATAGCCTCCCCATAAAAAGGCTACGGCCGGGGTGTGCGAGGCACTGGCACTAGAATTGGTAGTGAGAGCTTCCCCACAAACGGGGCATAGCAATCACCCGAGTGCAGTGATAGCTACCCCACAAAAAGGCTACGGCCGGGGTGTGCGAGGCACTGGCACTGGAGACGGTAGTGGTAGCCTCCCCACAAAAAGGCTACGGCCGGGGTGTGCGGATCACAGCGGACACCTCCTCCGCATTGTTTTGGAGTATAGCGGAATCGCTCCACCGCATATTAAAATAAACATAAGGAAATAGTGGAATGTACTTGTTTTGTTTTATCTATTATACTACTTAGTGTTGTAATCACTAACGCGGAATTGCCTCCGCAGGTGTGCAGATACGAGATTAGGTGATTGACATCCAGAGTATGGAGCAAAATAAATATGAGGACTCCTTTTTTTATTTAATTGAGAAATAAGTGTGGCTGCTGGGAAACGGTCCAAGACTGTGGGATCTTTATATATGTTATTATTTATAAAAAATGTTTGACATAATTACTTTAATTTTGAGTAACACCTAGCCAGTTAGGCCCACAATATCGTGAAAAATGGCGGGTCGTTACATAAAACATGCAAAAACCTAGGTAAATCTAGCACCAAGCACACACAACAAGTAAGGAAGGTAGGAGTGTTTACCTCCTATGAACAATGGGGAGGTATCTTGGAGCTTCCCACCCTAAGACCTATGACCTTAGGCCTTAGGCTTGGAGAGCTTGAAGGGAGCTAGAAGAGGTCAAAGAAAGAAGATGAGTGACCAAGGAGAGGGAGGAGCGTTGGAAGAGATGAAGAAGGAGGGAAAAAGGGTAAGGAGAGGGGGGACTTTAAAGAAAAGGGAAAGCTCCCAACCACCATGGCATGACTTGGTGATATCATAGGTAAGATTTCATACCTAAAGATGTATAGGTGTCATACCTAATGAGGTATGATTGACCTAAAACCCCAAAATTTAGGATTTTTATCCTTAAGTGGCTAGGAAGACCTTTGGATCCATCTTGTAGGTCCCAAAGGGGCTTGGACAGTCCAAAAGGGGTTCCAAACATAGGACAGGCAATTTAGACTTGCAGAAAACATGGTCCTAAACCTATCTAGTCTCAACTCAAAAGAATAAAAAATAATGTCTAAGACAATGTAGTGTCCAATAGGGCTGCGCTGAGCACTAGTGGTGACTAAGGCTGTGGCTCGTACTTACAACACCATACATACACACACAACAAAAAGGATAGCTGAATAAGTTGATTCGGGTAAAGATCGAACTGAAATTAAAACTGTTTGGTGAAAAGGTACAAAATCCCCAATTAGGAAAATTTTGCCCCCATATATCATTTACGGGGTAAACACACAACAGCTACAGGCCACAAACATATATACAAATAGCCATGCATGCACAGTGCAAAAATCTATCATAACATCGAGCTACCACTGTCAAGTTCTTAAGCCATCAATTCATACAACTGTTAGTCACACTAGTCAAAGAAACATATCGTCAATAAGGCATACAGGCTTCTAAACATGTAACAACCAATGCATACGGTACAGGAACATAACTGCTGAAGGTGAGTCTGACATTGTCCAAGGTATATATCATGTATGTATTCACATACATAACTAGAGTATGTAATCATACTTAATTTCTCCATAGAAGGATGGATGTAGTTCAAAGTGTGCTCATAGGATAAAGGTGATCTAACACAACCCACAATGTGTATCTTAAAAACATAAGGTGGTCTAGAGGTGAAGCTGGCCACACGTTGTATCAATTCATGCAAAGGGATACCTTAGAACATGGGTATCATAATTGGCAACGAAAATTGGAGTATGATAAGGGTGTAATCCATGAGATGTGTTAAGGGAGCCTAAAAGGTAACCACTTATGGAGGCTGCCTATTAGGTATAATCACTAAGTCATCACCTAAAGATGCATAGTGAGAAATGGGTATACAAGGATAAGGTGTATGTGTTAAAAAAATATGGAAGGTCAAGGTAGTGTCTACTCTAAGATACTTGTGTTGTTGCTTATCATGGATTTGTCCATCATCCCTTGAAACTACAACGTAGGCATCCCGAAAGATGGCTCCTAGAGCTCTGGGCTAATTAATAAATAATAGACAAGTGTTTCCTGATTGAGTACCAGTTACATACAAATTGTGTTTGTAACCGGTTGTCCCACACCGATTTATGGTGGTACTCTATCTCAAGTCACTTAGGTTCTATCACTATGGTAGCCTCATAAGAAGGGCTATAAAATGGCCAAATGTAGGCTAGTACAAAGCAAAACTGCACACCATGTAAATACATGATACTGTACACCCACATCTCCAATGCTGAGTGCCCATTGGATGTCAGTGTAGGTAATTAGGATCTCTGACGTCGGCCACGCTACTCTGGTCATCACCCATCTGTTTGCCTTGAGGCTTTAACTTTATACTACCGATCTATCATACTGTGAAGTTGACAGTCTTACACATCACATTTTCATATACCACATATTTAGCGTCATACAAACCCGTCATGTCGGTCTCTGATTCTTGCTAATTAATTACTAGTCATGCTGTTTATCATTATTTCTATTCTTATAGTTTCTGCCATATAGCCTAATTGTATCCTTGTTTCTTCCATGCAACTATATTACCCTACCATGCTCTTTATCTTGCTGCTAGTCCACTATAGTATACCTACTTGGTTGTGGTCAGAAGATGGTAGAGCTACTTGAGAAGCAGTCGTGCTATTCTATTGGTGGTTGTGCTACTTGGATGGCAATCGAGCTAATTAGACGGTGGCCGAGCTATTCGGATGGTGGTTGAGCTAGTGTAAAGACCCAGAAAAAAAAATTTTTATTAGCTGGTTAAGTATGAATTACCCGGTTAAATTGAAAAGTAATTTCTAATCGGACGATTCTAGTTGAATCAGTAAAGTCGAACACATTAATTATCCATTTAACCATTTAAGTGAACCATACCATTTAAGAGGTTGAGTGAAAAGGTTAAGTGAACCGTGTTAATTACCCAATTACCCGGTTAAAGGAATTATGGTGAAAGGGTGCTTCCACAAACCCTAGCCGTCATTTATTCTTTATAAAAGGAGAAGGGGTCGTTGAATCATAGGAAATACCAATGGATGATGGGGTATGAGAATTTAATGGAGGGAATGGTTGAAGTGTATATATATGCAGGATGAGGGAGTATTTCATCCCACATCTCCGTCCCAGGCGACCTCCCCATTACTGTGTGAGTATTTCATCCCTTATCTCCGTCCCAGGCGACCTCCCCGTTACTGTATTAGGGTTCACGGGTCACAGTCAAACTTAATCACAAATCAGGTACGTATAATAGGTAGAACATCGTATTTTCTTTGTTGGTAGCCAAGGTCGGCATGAGCCCAGATTCGACTACCATGCACCGAGTGCAACCGGGGTCAATGAATTGACTCAGTCTGACACTGGGCGTGTTATGTGCTTGAATTTTGTAATCCATCGACTTTGTTTTGGAGTAGTGATAGCCACCCCATAAAAAGGCTACGGCCGGGGTGAGTGAGGCACAGCGATTCCTCATCGCACTGGAGTGCAGTGATAGCCGCCCCATAAAAAGGCTACGGCCGGGGTGTGTGAGGTACTGGCACTAGAGTTGGCAGTGAAAGCTTTCCCAAAAATGGGGCATAGCAATCACCTGAGTGCAATGATAGCCGCCCCACAAAAAGGCTACGGCCGGGGTGTGCAAGGCATTGGCACTGTAGTGCAGTGATAGCTACCCCACAAAAAGGCTACGGCCTGGGTGTGCGAGGCACTGGCACTGGAGACGATAGTGGTAGCCTCCCACAAAAAAGGCTACGGCCGGGGTATGCGGATCACAGCAGATACCTCCTCCGCATTGTTTTGGAGTATAGCGGAATCACTCCACCGCATATTAAAATAAACATAAGGAAATAGTGGAATGTACTTTGTTTTGTTTTATCTATTATACTACTTAGTGTTGTAATCACTAACACGGAATTGCCTCCGCAAGTGTGCAGATACGAGATTAGGTGATTGACATCCAGAGTATGGAGCAAAATAAATATGAGGACTCATTTTTTTATTTAATTGAGAAATAAGTGTGGCTGCTGGGAAACGGTCCAAGACTGTGGGATCTTTATATATGTTATTATTTATAAAAGAATGTTTGATATAATTACTTTAATTTTGAGTAACACCTAGCCAGTTAGGCCCACAATATCGTGAAAAATGGTGGGTCGTTACAGTTAGTCAAATGGCAGTCAAGTTCAAACTATTACGCTCAGTGTCTTATTACCTATATGAAACCATCCATCTATATTTCCCTAGAAGGACCCTATTCTCACAATGTACTTTAACTTTATCTGGTTCCTACATCTTCTAATCTATACAAGGCTAAGCAAGATGTATTCTTCTAAGCCTTGTAGTCTAAAGAGTGGCTCCTAAGCTCCTTACTACCGTGGCATCTATGGTGTCTATCTCTCTCACCAACCGGTCTTGGCTTCCAGGCGTACCTATCACCCTTGAACAAAGGTTCTTATCTATGGGTTCTACTAGGGTCCCATCATGACTCTAATTGACTTGCACATAACTCATTAGTTTCTAAGGTACTAAGGTATGATAGTATGAGAATCTATCATGCAGTGTCCCTAGGATCTATGAGGGCAACTAGTGATCTCTCAAGAATTTGCCTCAACGCACATTAGCGGCGAGATTCAGGAACACTATTGGTTCGTACTTGAGGAACCAAATGAGGTTGGCTTACTTCACTAACTGCTCGCGCCTCACGAGATGACTTCATACTTTCATTATTTTCTACGTATGTTGCTAACTCAGCATGGTGTATCATGCTGTAGTTAGTTGTTTACTCACTTACTTTGTTTTGATGTCATAAAATTAGTTTTGTTTCATGGAAGAGCATATTGCCAACTATATCATAAGTGATGTTATAATACAATAAAACCATAACAGTGGTGCATTTGCAAGATAGGTGACATGACTCTCTACTAAGAGTAGCCATGCTTCAAACCACCACGTAGGTTTCCTATTGCAAACCTAATGAGAAAATCTGGTCTATGGAGGTACACGTACATCTAAAATATGAAACTGTATAGAGCATCGGGGAATGCCTAGGGTAGTCATAAAGTTCTACATTGTTGTGTTTGCCAAATGAGGTGTCAAGTTTGTACTGGTGGTGTCTGAGGGCATGCCATGGCACGGTGTCCTGGGGGGCCACAGTGAAAGTAAGCCTTTGTACCCCTTCTGGTATATGTCTACATGACACTCCTAGGAAGTAGGGTATATTGGGTACCCCTGAAATCTTGTTGCCTGATGTACCTGGTACTAATGTGGTCATCTAGGACATGCGGTTGCACAATGCCCTAACACTCTACAAGTACGTAGGCACATGTAATCCCCCGGCACACGACAAGCAATTTAGACTCGCAAAAAACACTACCCTAAACCTATCTAGACTTGACTCAAAAACCCCAAAAATAAGAGCTGAGACAATGTAGTGCCCAACCAGGTGCCGCCGAGCCCCAGGAGAGACTAAGGTCCTAGCTTGCACATACCACACCAAAGACACGCACACGACAAAAATGGCCGGTTAATAAACTCAATCCCAGTCAAGACTGAATCAAAACCAAAATTGTCTAACAAAAAGCCCGGGTTTTACATCGCCTACTACCTCGACAAAGTGAATGTTGTGGCAGATGCTCTCAGTAGGAGGCCAGTTGCATGTGGAGCCATATTGGTAGCAATGGGTATCTAGTATGAAGACTAGAGAGAGCACATAGCAAATAGACACCTTGTGGCAGTCTTGGTTATGCTCACTATCAGTTAACCATAGTCGATTGTATCAGGCAGGCACATGCAAATGGTCAATAGTGGTTTGAATAGGGGACTTATTCCAAGTTTCTTAGAAATGCAGATGGTCGGTACAGGATGACAGGATGCCTGCATGTTCCGAATTTGCTAGCAGATCCAAGATTTCATGAGGATATCCTTCATGAGGTCCATTACTCGAAGTTTACAGTGCATCTAAACTCAGTGAAGATGTATCATGACTTGTGCCGATCTTCCTAGTGGCCAGGGCTTAAGAAAGACATCCTTGACATTGTGTCGGGATGTTTTGTCTGTCAGTAGGTCAAGATCAAGCACAAGAGACTAGGAGGTTTGTTGCAATTGTTGCCACCGCTAGAGTGGATGTGGGATTGCATTACATGTGATTTTGTGATATGTCTACCCACTTCCTGATGTCAAATGCATTACATGGGATTGCATTATGTGTGCCTTTATTATATTATTATTGGGACAAAAGCTACCAATCATCGACAGGGTGTGCAAGCCTCAAAGTCTAGGAACACAACACGGATCAATTTAGGGTATATAAAATTTATTTGATTGCAACTGTGTGCTGAGTGTTAGAGAAACGTAAACTTGTAGTTCTACTGCTGGTGTCCTGTGAACCAGTTTTGGTGTGAGATCCCTCAACTTAGTCCCACATCTAATACCTACTGGGAGAAGATCCTGTTTATAAGTGGGAATGGACTATAGATCTTTAACTTTCGGGGTACCCATTTTAAAGAAATGACTTAGGCCCATTACGTTGCACTTTGGGCCGGGTCGTTACATTTGGCTACTACCATGGTTGGCATTTTTATGGTACATAGAGCCCTCCCCTGTTTTTGTGCACGGTCATGCTCATACACCAATTCATGAGTCGCAACTGCCTTGATCACTTCGGTTATGGTGCCCCTTGGCGCCGTAGCAACCCTACTCCTCAATTCTAGCTTCAATCCCCAGAAGAATTTGTCTGTTCTAGCCTTGTTAGTTGCTAGAAACCCAGGTGCAATCGCTCAAACTACAAGAAATTTTTGGCATATCCCCGGACCAAATCCTCCCCCTGAGCCAGAGTGGCGATTTCTAGTGTTTTTCTGCACAATGGACTCAGGAAAGTACTGTCCATTAAAAGCTGTTACAAATTATACCCATGAGATGGATAAAATCTCACGTTGATAGAATGTAGTCTTTTCCATGGATTTCCATGAGTAAGATGTTTGCTCTTGAAGCATGTTGCCAACCTCACTTGATGGTGGTGGGGCACCGATAAATCCCTAAATGCTTTTTCAGTAATGTCTATCCAGCTCTCTGCCTTCATTGGATCAGTCCCTCCAATGCTTTTCCACAGTGTATCGCTCAGTATCATCCACAGCTTGCGGCACACTTGGCAGACTACCAGTGGCACTGGGTTTGGAAGCTCCCCTCGCTCGCCCAGGTCAGATAACCCTGCCTACCCTTGGGCACCCCCTGATCACCATCTGGGACCGCTAGTCCCTGTATGGCCGTTAGGATTTGGGCCAATGCATTCTCTGTGTTCGAATTTGACTGCGCAGATCGGCTTGACTATCTACGGGTGGCTGCCATCTGAAACATCGAACCATCATGGTTCATTAATATGTTCTCCTTCAGTTATGACTTAGGCTTATTAGTAGTGAATGAATTTATTAATTTAAAACACAACACAGTAGTAAAAGATAATTATTGGACTTTTCAACAAGGTACTTGAGTCATAAAATGCGCCAGTGGGAAACCTGGCGCTAATACCACCTGTAACGACCTGCCATGTTTTATGATATTGTAAAATTTAACAAAACCAACCCTATAATAGCCAGTCCTAACAGGACCCCGGTCTAGCATTTATAACTCAAAGAACTTATGTTTCAAATGACAATGTATGAAATAATTATCCCACAGTCTTGGGCCATTTCCCTTAGCCACATTTATAATGCAAGAAAAGTAAAAAGAGAAATCCGCTTATTATCTGTTCACCACCTAAGTTGGTAGAAGAACCACCCAGTCGTCTTATAGTCTTTAGTTCCAGCTGCTAACCTGCGGAAGCAATTCCGCGTTAGTGATTAAACACTAAGCTGTATAATTAAATAAAATAGGTCCATAAACTCCTTATCATTATCTATAATATTGGCTGTTGTAACCATTCCAACATATCCATTAGTTGGCTGATGGGTCAGTCCACCGTGTCCATCAATTGGCTGATGGGTCAGTCCATCATGTACATTACCGGCTGGCGAGTCCAATCCACCATGTCCATAATTGACTGATGGGTCAGTCCATCATGTCCATTACCGACTGGCAAGTCTAATCCGCCATGTCTGTTATCGGCTGGTGAGTCCACTCCACCATCACTATAATTGGCTGGCAAACCCAATCCGCCATGTCCAATGTAAAGACCGTGAAAAAAAAAATTAATATATTCGACTCGGGCAGAGAGGGATCGAACGTTAGAGAATTAATATTAATTATATTATATTCTCTACCTGGTTAAGTCTACCCGGTTAAATATTTTATTCTTTAATCGGTTACCCAGTTAAAGGAATTAAATACGGGTGTTAGTGTGTTACCACAAACCCTAGCCGTCATTTTATTTATAAAGGACGTCCTCTACCCTAGCCTTCATTTGCATTCTCTTCTCCTCTTCGTTGCCGGCGTGTCTTCTCCCTTGCTTAGGTATTCCTATCTCCCTCTTCTTAATTTTCTTGCATGCATATTTTAATTTGATAATAAGTTTTATAATCGTGAGGATTAAAAGTTTAAAATCAATAAGAAAACAAATATAATTTTACACTTGAGAAATTGCCGACGAGTTTCCCCTATCCGGCGAGATGGGCAAGCATGGGCAAGCCCCGTCGGGAATCAGCGGCGACGACCGTTCCGACGTCGGAAGATGATCCAACTCTCTTCTTCGATCAGTATAGGGTTGATCTCACGGCTGTGGATGCCAGCCTAGGGTGGTGAATAGACAAAAACAGGGGACGGCGGTGAAAACAGGGGCGACGGCGGTGGGTGAAGAAATCCGGCCGTCCTAGGTGGCGACGGGTTCAAATAGGTGCTGTAATTGATGTTCAAAGGGGTAGACACCGGTTGTGCTTCGCCGATAGCATCATGGGTTCCTTCACAGCAGTTCAGGCCACCGGAACAGTCCATAACAGACGACCTTCTCGCCGGAATTCATGGCAGCGACGTACAGAAGTGGGGAGGACGACCATACTCCATGCAACGTCCAAAGGTGGCTGATCCTTACTGTTTTGAGGCCGGCCTGAGGTCGTGGAACATATGAATTGGAGCAAGGTGCAAGAAAGGAGGGGTCTTGAGGCTGGGAGAAGAAGAAACAGGCCAGGAGTTGGGCGCCATGGTGCAGCACATGGTCGTCTTGGTTAACTGCTGTAAAACACGCACTTTAGACTTCCAATTGGTTGGTGGAGAAGGGTGAAGTTGAGGGAGGACGTGATTCAGGGTTTGAGTGCCAAGAAAAGGGGCGGAGAAGAAGGGCGTGGTCTGGTTTTGGTGCTGGTTTTGGGTGCAGAGAAGAGTGGCGACGGGAAGAAGAAGAAGAAGAAGAAGACGAAGGAGGGTGGCAGTTTTGTAAATATGGGTTGACTCGATACCAACTTGAGTTAAAAAACAATACGAACACGTAATAAATCTTTAAAGATAATTATTTTAATTGGTTAGGGTAAAGTTACTAAACTAATTAGTTATTTGACGAAGTCAACATGGACATAGATAATAAAAAATACGGTAATGAGAAACTGTCAATACTTAATCGGCGTAATAAAAGCGATTAAATTAAATCGGACGGTTATAAGTGATTAATAAATAAAGATGTTACCTTTACCATATTAAATTTAATATTAGGTAAATAAAGTGATTATTTTAATAATAATAGTAATATATATTAGTCATTTAGTTGCATGCATTTCTACTCGAATAAAATTATACTTATGTATAATTTTATGTCTTCGTTCAGATTAAGATCATTGGTCGCAGCTGCAAGTTCGAAATATCCAGGTCCGTATAATTATTTAAAATGTTGTATTTTCCCTTGTGGATAACCTGGTCAGCCTGAGCCCAGATTCGACCACCATGCATTGAGTGCAACCGGGGTCAAGGAATTGACTCAGTCTGACACGGGCTATGCCCTTCATAATCAAATAATGGACATGATGGACTGACCCATCAGCCAATAAATTGGACATGGCGGATTGGACTCGCCAGCCAATTACGGACATGGTGGATTGGACCCACCAGCCGATAACGGACATGGCGGATTGGACTCGCCAGCCGGTAATGGACATGATGGACTGACCCATCAGCCAATAAATTGGACATGGCGGATTGGACTCGCCAGCCAATTACGGACATGGTGGATTGGACCCACCAGCCAATAACGGACATGGCGGATTGGACTCGCCAGCCGGAAATGGACATGATGGACTGACCCATCAGCCAATAAATTGGACATGGCGGATTGGACTCGCCAGCCAATTACGGACATGGTGGACTAACCCATCAGCCAATAGATGGACATGGTGGACTGACCCATCAGCCAACTAATGGACATGGTGGATTGGACTCACCAGCCGATAACGGACATGGCAGATTGGACTCGCCAGCCGGTAATGTACATGATGGACTGACCCATCACCCAATAGGTGGACATGGTGGACTGACCCATCAGCCAACTAATGGACATGGTGGACTGAACCATCAGCTAATAAATGGTCATGTTGGAATGGTCACAAGTGCCAATATTATAGATAATGATAGGGAAATTATGGACTTGTTTTATTTAATTATACGGCTTAGTGGTTAATCACTAACGCGGAATTGCCTCCGCAGGTTAGCAGCTGGACCTAAAGATTAAGTGACGACAGGGTGGTTCTTCTACCAACGCAGGTGGTGAACGGTTAATAAGCGGACTTCTCTTTTTACTTTTCTTGTGTTATAAATGTGGCTATGGGAAACGGTCCAAGACTGTGGGATAATTACTTTATGCATTGTCATTTGAAAATAAGTTCTTTTGAGTTAGAAATGCTAGACTTATTTGCTTCATATTATTCATGTAACCTTTTAAGTAACAGCTGGTCCGGTTTGGATTGGTTGTTATAGGGTTGGGTTTTGTTAAATTTTGAGTAACACCCTGCCAGCAAGGCCCACAATATCGTGAAAAATGGTGGGTCATTACAGGTGCTCCTGTAACGACCCAGCCCAAAGTGTAACGTAATGGGCAAGTCATTTTTTTAAAATGGGTACCCCGGAAGTTAAAGATCTATAGTCCATTTCCATTTATAAACAGGATCTTCTCCCAGTAGGTATTATATGTGGGACTAAGTTGAGGGATCTCACAATCCACCCACCTTAGAAAATTTCGTCCCCGAAAATGCATACATTTGGCCCGTTGCTAGCCCCAAGCCCACGACCTTTCTGGCCCGTGACCGGCAGCCTAGCCAACGTTTCTAGTCTTGACCCGTTGCTAACCAGCCCACGACCTTTTTTGGCCCGTGACCGGCAGCCTAACCAACGTCCCTAATCCATCCCACCATCTAACAAGGAACTAGGTCGGCTCTTATACCACCTATAACGACCCGCCATTTTTCACGATATTGTGGGCCTTGCTGGCAGGGTGTTACTCAAAATTTAACAAAACCCAACCCTATAACAACCAATCCAAACTGGACCAGCTGTTAATTAAAAGGTTACATGAACAATATGAAGCAAATAAGTCTAGCATTTCTAACTCAAAAGAACTTCTTTTCAAATGACAATGCATAAAGTAATTATCCCACAGTCTTGGACCGTTTCCCATAGCCACATTTATAACACAAGAAAAGTAAAAGGAGAAGTCCGCTTATTAACCGTTCACCACCTGCGTTGGTAGAAGAACCACCCTATTGTCACTTAATCTTTAGGTCCAGTTGCTAACATGCGGAGGCAATTCCGCGTTAGTGATTAACCACTAAGCCATATAATTAAATAAAACAAGTCCATAATTTCCCTATCATTATATATAATATTAGCACTTGTGACCATTCGAACATGACCATTTATTAGCTAATGGTTCAGTCCACCATGTCCATTAGTTGGCTAATGGGTCAGTCCACCGTGTCCACCTATTGGGTGATGGGCCAGTCCATCATGTACATTACTGGCTGGTGAGTTCAATCCGCCATGTCCGTTATCGGCTGGTGAGTCCAATCCACCATGTCCATTACTTGGCTGATGGGTCAGTCCACCATGTCCATCTATTGGCTGATGGGTTAGTCCACCATGTCCGTAATTGGCTGGCGAGTCCAATCCACCATGTCCAATTTATTGGTTGATGGGTCAGTCCATCATGTCCATTTCCGGCTGGCAAGTCCAATCCGCCATGTCCGTTATTTGCTAGTGGGTCCAATCCATCATGTCCGTAATTAGCTGGCGAGTACAATCTGCCATGTCCAATTTATTGGCTGATGGGTCAGTCCATTAGATCCATTACCGGCTGGCAAGTCCAATCCGCCATATCCATTATCGGCTGGTGGGTCCAATCAACCATGTCCGTAATTGGCTGGTGAGTCCAATCCGCCATGTCCAATTTATTGGCTGATGGGTCAGTCCATCATGTCCATTACCGGTTGGCGACTCCAATCCGCCTTGTCCGTTATCGGCTAGTGGGTCCAATCCACCATGTTCGTACTTACAGCTACGACGAATGATCTTAATCCGAACGAAGACATAAAATTATACATAAGTATAATTTTATTCGAGTAGAAATACATGCAACTAAATGACTAATATATATTACTATTATTATTAAAAAACCTACTTTATTTACCTAATATTAAATTTAATATGGTTAAGGTAACATCTTTATTTATTAATCACTTATAACCGTCCAATTTAATTTAATCGCTTTTATTACG
>JAURVB010007907.1:0-38469 GCA_033002965.1 Piper betle | reverse complement strand
CGTATTATCTCAAAGGCCAGAGTTGCAGTGGATCCATCAAAAGTGAAAGTAGTCACTAATTAGCCACAACCCAAGTCAGTCACTGACATCAAAAACTTTCTTCGCTTAGTGGGTTACTACAAGAGATTCATTAAAGACTTCTCCTTAGTCCCATCGCCGATGACCAAGCTCACAAGGAAGGGAGTCAAGTTCGAATGGAGTAGTAAGTGTGAGGAGAGTTTCTAGTCTCTAAAGAAGAGTCTAATAACTGCACCAGCCTTGACACTGCTAAATGGTAATGAAGGATTCGTAGTCTTCAGTAATGCGTCCCAATTGGGTTTAGGATATGTCCTTATGTAGGGAGGTAAAGTGGTGGCCTATGCCTCTCATCAATTGAAGAATAATGAACAAAATTATGCAACCCATGATTTTGAATTGGCAGCAGTAGTTTTTGCCCTAAAGATTTAGAGACACAAATTGTATGGAGCCTAGATTTGAAGTCTTCGTAGACTATCAAAGTTTGAAGTATATCTTCACCTAGAATGACCTTAACCTTCGACAGAGGCGGTGGCTACAGTATTTGAAGAACTACGATTTCCAAATCTTATACCACCCATGGAAAATGAATGTGGTAGCAGATGCATTGAGTTGGAAGGGCAAGGTGGACAAAGGTCAGTAGCTAGCTAGGCTTTGGGCCATGTCAGCTGAAGTGGTGGCTATCAACCCTATGGACCAACTAACAGGGTTACTGGCAAATTTGGTTATTTCCAATGATTTAGTTGATCATGTTAATCTAGCACAAATAGGTGATGACAAGTTGAATGAATGTTGGACAAGATTCCTGACATTGTAGCTGATTCTAATAGTGTGATCAGATTTAGAGGAAGGTTGTGTATACCTAAGGATGATGCACTAAGGCAGAATATCTTAGAGGAGGCTCATTGCTCAAAGTTCTCGATACAACCTGGAGTTACTAAAATTTATCAGGATATAAAGCTAACCTACCGGTGGATTGGGATGAAGCAGGATGTTGTGGATTTTGTCTCCAAGTGTCAGACTTGCCAACAGATCAAAGCCTAACATCAACTACCTGGGGGACTATTGCAACCTTTAGAAATACTAACTTGGAAATGGAAGTGTGACACATGTGATTTTATTGCAAAGCTCCCAAGGACTCAAAAGAAGCATGACTCCATAGGGTTGTTATGGATCGACTAACTAAGGTAACTCACTTCATCCCCACAAAATCAATGAGGACTGCGGAATACCTGGCAGGATTGTATGCCGACAATATTGTCAAGTTGCATGGGATTCCAAAGGAGATAGTCTCCTTCCGAGATCCCCTATTCACCTCACATTTCTGGGAGGCTTTCCAAAAAGCCTTGGGCACCTAAATCAAGCTGAGTACAGTATATCATCCACAAACTAATGGTCAGAGTGAGAGGACTATTCAAACTTTGGAAGATTTGTTGTGAGCTTGCATTCTTGACTGAGAGGTGACTGGGAGAAACACTTAGCCTTGGCTGAATTTACCTACACTGACTCTTATTATGCCAGTGTAGGGATGGCACCATTTGAAGCCTTATATTGTAGGTGTTACAGGCTGAGCTTGTGGGACAGTCGAGAGCTAGGGTTTGGCGGTTGTCCCTAGCGAATCCCATGTTCAAAGGCGGATAGCCGGTGTTATTCATGTGGTGGAACAACCTACCGGAGCCATGGATCATGTTGGAGTGCAGTTGGGGAACCAATGGGTGCGGCGTCCATTGGGCATGCATGCGTGCCGGGACAATGACCGGTCACAATGTCGTGTGCCTATGGCGGGTGTAGCAGGCGAACAGGTCACTACCGGGTACCGAGCCATAGGGAACCAGGGGCATACGAGGTCGTGCCGTTCCAGGAGCAGTACCGGGTGCGGGAGAGTGCAGGTGACCGCGCACCATGGCCGAGCATGTGGGGACTAAGCAGGATGCTGGGAACCAGTTGTGTGTACCGAGTGAGCACCACCGTGCGTGCCAGCTGATTATTCGATCAAAATACTGGGCAAGACTAACCTGGTGTGGAGATTGATGTGTGGGCACTGGGTCCGAGTGAGTTTGGAGCCAGTGCTGTGTGCTGAGCGGTCTGGAGCCTGTTGTGTGCAGGATCAGTACCAGGTCTAGCCGGGGTGAACTATGAGGGTCAACCAGCAGGCTAGAGTGCACCATGGGTTTTCCAGTAAATGTGCTGGAACTCCAAGAGTTGTGGTGATGTCAGCAGATCATCTTGGACCGTGGATGAGGTGATCAACGGTGAAGGGTGGTGCTGGAACATCACTAAGGTGGCTGCTGGTATTGAGCACGCTGAGCCATTGATCGGGGATTGGATGGCCAGGATCCAGCAAGGTGATGTGCCCCTTTTGTACAGCCAATGCCTATATAAGCAGTAGCATCATTTGGTGGTGAGGCAGAATAGATCAGAGTGGATCTGGAGAACAACATGTGAAGAGTGTGTGAGTGATCTCGGTGGAAGAGAGAAACTTGGCCGGGCAAGGGGATGCCTTGGGGTTACTGCAGTCAGGCCGAAGGGCGGTCTGGAACTTCAAGGGGGACTACCAAGGTAGTCGACGTCTGCCTTTAGGGTCAAGGCTCACATACCAGTTGTTCGACAACCCTACGCGGTGAACCAAGGGTTGGGTGAAGTCCTGTCGAGTGAGGGTCGAGAGGCACGGTCGTGGGGTTTGGATGTCCACAACTGGCAAGTAGTATAGGGTGTAGACACTTGTATATCCTATATTCATACTAGTGGAATAGAGGTTGGGACAAGTTCCCGTAATATCGTGGTGTATGCGTCGTGTTTGGCGACCGGGGCTAGACCTGTGATTCCGAGGTCTATTGGTACCAAGATGGGTGATCGGTATGTGGGATGCATAGTCACTACGGCTTGGTGATCAGTGTGTGTGTTCGGTACAATCACTGGTAGCCTGATACCGGTACTAGTGGCGCTAGTAGCTGGGCGCGGTATCGGGACGGGTTCGTGCAGTATTCGTAAGTGGGTGGTCCGAGGTCACTGTGCACCACACAGCACATTGGTGTGTGCGGAGGTGGTGTAGGCTGGTGTTTCCAGGGAGGGAAACATGCCACACGGAGGCAGTTAGGGCGAAAAATTTAACCCCTAAGTTGACCCTTGTGACAGAGGTAACAGAGCTCGGAGTTCGGTAGGAGCCGAAGGTCTTGCGAGGCACGTCTCTACTTTTAGAGGAAAGTCTCCACACTTTGCCAGTAAGTAGGTACCAATAGATGGACACACAAGAGTGTGTGACGCGGCTGGAAGTGCTGGTGGGAGGACCTACTTGTAGTGATGATGGGCGAACCATATTCGAGCAGCTACAGTCCTTAACAGAAGGGATGAAAGACTTGGGTCATCGGGTGAGCGACATACCCGAGACCAGCCGTATCAAAGAAGCAGCGACGGCGGGACTGTTGGAGGAGTTCCGGGATATCATCGGGGCTTTAAATACAGATGTAACTCTGTTGAAGCAGGTTGTCGCTAGATATCCTCAACCAGGTTTGGTTGACCGGGCAGCCGAAGAAAGCTCGATCTTGGGAAGGCTTAAGGTGCCAAGTTGTGGTATCGAGTTGCCAAAGGGGTCTCCCGAGAGGACGATCGTTCACCAGATCGAGTTGGTGCCAAGGAGGGTACTAGCGCCGGCACACCATAGGTTACAGGAGGTGACTATGTGGAAGAAGTACCCAGTTCCTTGGAGTCGGACCTGATGTCGGGAAGTGATGAGTGGATCACGAGGGTCAACCCGATGCAGGGCTCAAGGAGCATTCTCTGTGTGATGAGCCGTGTGAGTTCGTGATTAGGGAGTTGAACTTCCCTAGAATTGGCCGAGTAAGGTGCGAGTGAGGAATCAGACGGATTCCATTGCCGAGTGGATGCCAACATGGGTGACTGGAAGGAAGAACTTCCTAGGAGTTTGGCCAATTACGGGAAGTTCATACATGGTTTGCGCCATGTAGGGTCATCTTTGAATTGGTTTGGTCGGTGCCATCCCTTACAGTTTTTGGTGTGATAAGAGCTGTGATCATCGGAGCCAATTCTGGAATAGCTGAGTTCCAGTCAACCGTTGGAATAGTGACGCACTTCAGACAATGGTCAGGACTTAAACCTTCGATGAGGACATCGGGTCTCATTGGTGGGGGAGAACTGTTACAGGCTTAGCTTGTGGGACAGTCGAGAGCTAGGGTTTGGCGGTTGTCCCTAGCGAATCCCATGTTCAAAGATGGATAGCCAGTGTTATTCGTGTGTTGGAACAACCTACTGGAGCCATGCATCATGTTGGAGTGCAGTTGGGGAACCAATGGGTGCAGCGTCTATCGGACGTGCTTGCGTGCTGGGATAATGACCGGTCACAATGTTGTGTGCCTATGGTGGGTGTAGCGGGCGAACAGGCCGCTACCGGGTACCGAGCCGTAGGGAACCAGGTGCATGCAAGGTCGTGCCATGCCAGGAGCAGTACCGGGTGCAGGAGCTTGCAGGTGACCGTGCACCATGGCCGAGCATGTGGGCAGCAGTCGCGTGTGGGGACTAAGCAGGATGCTCGGAACCAGTTGTACGTGCCGAGCGAGCACCACCCGCCCGTGCCAGCAGATTGTTCAATCAAAATACTGGGCAAGACTAACCTGGTGTGGAGATTGATGTGCGGGCACCCGGGTCCGAGTGAGTTTGGAGCTGGTGCTGTGTGCTGAGCGGTCTAGAGCCTGTTGTGTGTAGGATCGGTACCAGGTCTAACTGGGGTGAACCATGAGGGTCGACCAGCAGGCTAGAGTGCACCATGGGTTTTCCAGTAAATGTGCTGGAACTCCAAGAGTTGTGGTGATGTCGGCAGATCATCCTAGACCGTGGATGAGGTGATCAACAGTGAAGGGTAGTGCTGGAATATCACTAAGGTGACTACTGGTATTGAGCATGCTGAGCCATTGATCGGGGATTGGATGGCCAGGATCCAGCAAGGTGATGTGCCCCTTTTGTCCAGCCAATGCCTATATGAAGAGTGGATCTGGAGAACAACATGTAAAGTGTGTGTGTGAATGATCTCGGTGGAGGAGAGAAACTTGGTTGGGCAAGGGGATGCCTTGGGGTTACTGCAGTCAGGCCGAGGGGCAGTCTAGAACTTCAAGGGGGACTACTGGATTAGTCGACGTTTGCCTTTAGGGTCAAGGCTCACATACCAGTTGTTCGACAACCCTGCGCGGTGAACCGAGGGTTGGGTGAATTCCGGTCGAGTGAGGGTTGAGAGGCACGGTTTTTGGGTTTGCATGTCCACGACCGGCAAGTAGTCTAGGATGTAGACACTTGTATATGCTGTATTCATACTAGTGGAATAGTGGTTGGGACAAGTTCCCGTAATATCGTGGTGTTTCCTGTGATTCCGAGGTCTATTGGTACCGAGATGGTGATCGGTACGTGGGACGCGTAGTCACTACGGCTTGGTGATTGGTGTGTGTGTTCGGTATAGTCGCTGATAGGCAGATACCGGTACTAGTGGCGCTAGTAGCTGGGCACAGTATCGGGACTGGGTTCGTGCAGTATTCGCAAGTGGGTGGTTCGAGGCCGCTGTGCACCACACAACACATTGGTGTGTGCAGAGGTAGTGTAGGCTGGTGTTTCCAGGGAGGGAAATATGCCGCACGGAGGCAGTTAGGGCGAAAAATTTAACCCCTAAGTTGACCCCTGTGACAGTAGTCCCTGCAGGTCTCCATCGCGCTAGCTAGAGTCTACCGAAATAGTTATAGTCAGGCCAGAGATGGTGAGGGAAGCAATTGAGAATGTGAAACTCATTCAGTGAAAGCTTAAGGTACTGAGGATCGACAGAAGATTTATCTTGATGCTGAAAGGGGGGACCTAGAGTTCCAAGTTCGAGAGTTTGTGTACTTAAAGAGGAAGGGGTGATCTGATTTTGAACATCACTGAAGTTGAAGCCAAGATTCAGAGGACCATTCCCAATCCTGGATCGGAGTTTGTGCATATAGATTAGCATTTCTTCCAAGCCTAGTCGGAGTACACAATGATTTCCATGTGTCAATGCTAAAGAATTATGTACGAGATGAGGATCATATAATCACAAATTTTGAAGACTTAGAGCTACAATCAAATTTAACATATGAGGAAAAGCTGATTCTCATCCTGGCAAGAGAAGTAAAAACACTCAGGAACAAGGAAATTCCTTTGGTAAAAGTATTGTGAAAAAACCAGAGGTCAGAGGAAGACTAAATAAGAAATGGCAAGAAAATACCCTAGCCTATTCGTGGCACAAAATTCTTATAATTGTAGTAGCATGAACCGATCCCGAAGATAAAATTAATCATGTTGTCTGGTTGCCGTTATGATATTTTGGGGAAGAAATATTTCTAAGTTGGGGAGATCGAAACATTGTGAAAAAAAAATTATGTTGTTTAAAAATATTTGACTCAGTCTAGGAAGGATAGAACGTTGGAGAATTATTATGATTATTATATTATTAATTATATTTTATTCACAGGTGTTGGGGTGTTCTCCCATACCTTAGCCATCATTTTTGTGAGGGTGCGTCTTCCTCACCCTAGCCACCTACTTCCCATTTTCTTCTCCTTTCTCTCCTTTTTTCTCTCCTCTCTAGGCAACATTCTTACATCTCATCTTTGTATCCTGTTCAGTATGCTCTCATTGTCCTTCTTTTCCTCATTTTATAGTTGCTGTTTTGTTTTCCCATAAGCATGCATTCCATGATCGCCATGCTAATTCTGCTACTTCATCAATTCATAATCGCCATACTAATTCTACTGTTTCATCAAGTCATGATTGCCTTGCCATTTATGTTGCTTCATCAACGTTCTATAATATGTAATTGTTTGGTTTAGGATTATGGGCAACGCTGTGGGGGATTATGGGCTACGCCGTGCTGTGGGACTTTGCACTCACAAAGTTAATTTATTCTACATATTGTCACCTACTTTGTACTCACCTAAATAGAATAATGAAAATAAATAAAGTTCGAAAATTTATTAAAGCGAATAATTTAAAATAATTGTATTAATAATATTTTTGAATAATACAAATTATTTTAAATAATTTAATCAAACAACTTAATTAATTAAATTGCTATAAATAATAGTAGCGATTAAAAATTATAACCAGTAAACTAAATCATCAAGATCGGGGTTAAGTAATTATCACCATAAAGGAAAATTAAATACTTGTTTATTAGTAATAATAATTTTATCAAATGTTATTCATTAATTATGATTTAGATAATTAATTTAAAATGTAAAGTAGGACTTAAATGATTATATCACATGAAAAATTAATTAACTCACTAGATTTGTTGAGAATTTAATATTTAATATTTTTGAATTGTTACATGATATGTTGTTAAAATTTTAATTATGACATAAATATATTAGACATTTAGTTGCATATATTTCTACAAGAATAAAATTATACTTATGTATAATTTTATATTCTAGTTCATATTATGATCATTGGTCGCAGCTGCGAGTTCAAAATATCCAGGTTCGGATAATTATTTAAAATGTTATATTTTTCCCAAACTGGTAAAATTATATAAAATATTGTGTTTACCTAAACTGGTATAATTATATAAAATGTTGTATTTTCCCTTGTTGGCAGCCTTTGTTATCCTGAGCCTATATTCGACCACCATGCGCTGTAACGAAATTGGGGTCAAGGAATTGACTCAGTCCAACATGGGACCGCACCTTTAAAATTACTATGTGTGTCCGTATAATTATTTTAAATGTTATATGGTCCGTATAATTATATGAAATGTTGTATTGTCCGTATAATCATTTTAAATGTTGTACTTTCCATTGTTGGCAGCCTTCGTCGGCCTGAGCCCAGATTCGGCTACCATGCGCTGTAACGCAATCAGGTTAAGGAATTGACTCAGTCCAACACGGGGCCACACCTTTAAAATTACTTTATGTGTTTGTATAATTATTTGAAATATTGTGTTGTCCGCACACCCCGGCTGTAGCCTTTTTATGGGGAGGCTACCACTACCGTCTCCAGTGCCAGTGCCTCGCACACCCCGGCCGTAGCCTTTTTGTGGGGTAGCTATCACTGCACTCGGGTGATTGCTATGCCCCGTTTGTGGGGAAGCTCTCACTACCAATTCTAGTGCCAGTGCCTCGCACACCCGGCCGTAGCCTTTTTATGGGGAGGCTATCACTGCACTCCAGTGCCAATGCCTTGCACACCCGGCCGTAGCCTTTTTGTGGAGCGGCTATCACTGCACTCAGGTGATCGCTATGCCCCGTTTGTGGGGAAGCTCTCACTGCCAACTCTAGTGCCAGTGCCTCACACACCCCGGCCGTAGCCTTTTATGGGGCGGCTATCACTGCACTCAGTGCCAGTGCCTCACACACCCCGGCCGTAGCCTTTTTATGGGGCGGCAATCACTGCACTCTAGTGCGATGGAGGAATCGCTGTGCCTCACTCACCCCGGCCGTAGCCTTTTTATGGGGCGGCTATCACTACTCCAAAACAATATCGATGCATTACATGATTCACACACATAACACGACCCAGTGTCGGACTGAGTCAATTCATTAACCCCGGTTGCACTTCGTGCATGGTGGTCGAATCTGGGCTCAGGCCGACCTAGGCTACCAACAAGGAAAATACGATGTTCTACCTATTATACGTACCTGATTTGTGATTACGTCTGACTGTGATCCGTGAACCCTAATACAGTAATGGGGAGGTCGCCTGGGACGGAGATGAG
The DNA here is from genome assembly GCA_033002965.1 of Piper betle. Lineage (NCBI taxonomy): Eukaryota > Viridiplantae > Streptophyta > Magnoliopsida > Piperales > Piperaceae > Piper > Piper betle. The sequence goes on along the minus strand of JAURVB010007907.1, from coordinate 29,723 downwards.
GGATGAAATACTCACACAGTAATGGGGAGGTCACCTGGGACGGAGATGAGGGATGAAATACTCCCTCCTCCTGCATATATATACACTTCAACCATTCCCTCCATTAAATTCTCATACCCCATCATCCATTGGTATTTCCTAGGTTCAATGACCCCTTCATTAAATTCTCACACCCCATCATCCATTGGTATTTCCTAGGTTCAACGACCCCTTCATTAAATTCTCACACCCCATCATCCATTGGTATTTCCTAGGTTCAACGACCCCTTCTCCTTTTAAAGAATAAATGACGGCTAGGGTTTGTGGAAGCACCCTTTCATCATAATTCCTTTAACCGGGTAATTGGGTAATTAACACGGTTCACTTAACCTTTTCACTCAACCTCTTAAATGGTATGGTTCACTTAATTAATGTGTTCGACTCGACTGATTCAACTAGAATCGTCCGATTAGAAATTACTTTTCAATTTAACTGGGTAATTCATACTTAACTAGCTAAAAAAAAATTTTTTTTTCTCCGGTCGTTACAGAAGTGGTGATGTTCTGCTGCAATAGGAGCTGTAATGGACGTTCAGAGGGGTAGACACCGGTTGTGCTTCCTCGACAGCATCATGGTTTCCTTCACAGCTGTTCAGGCTGCCGAAACAGTCCACAACGGACGACCTTTTTGCTGAATTCATGGTGGTGAAGTGCAGATGTGGGGAGAACGCCCATACTCTATGCAACGTCCAAAGGTGGCCAACCTTTCCTGTTTTAATGCCAGCCTGAGGTCATGGAACACCTGAATTGGAGCCAGGTATAAGAAAGGAGGGGTCTTGAGGATGGGAGAAGAGGAATATGCCTAGTTTGGTGCAGGATGGCGTCTTGGATCGCTGCTGTGAATCACAAACATGAGGCCTCCCCACGTGCTGATTTTATCTTCTTGTTGATGCTTTATTAGGATGTTTAAATTGTGGTTCAATTGGGTGCCAAGATAAGGGTGGGAGGTGAAGGACGAAAATGTTTTTGAGAAAAGAAGAATGGCGACGGGAAGAAGAAGAAGAAGAAGGAGGGTTAAATCATTAAAAAATAATCATTTTAATGGTTTGCGGTTAAAAACTGCTAAACTAATTATTTATTGGATGAAATGGACATGGACATAAGTAATAAAAAAAATACGGTAATGATAAATAGTTGATAATTAATCGGCATACTATAAGTGATGATTTTCAAATTAGATGTTTATAAGGTATTATTAAAATAAAGATTTTACCTTTACAATATTAAATTTAATATTAGGTAAATAAAGTGTTTATTTTAATAACGAGTCAGTAATATAAAAAATGTTATATTTTTCTAAGCTGGTATAATTATATAAAATATTGTATTTCCCCAAACTGGTATAACTATATAAAATCTTGTATTTTCCCAAACTGGTAGCTTTGTCAGCATTAATCTCAGAATGAGCTGAGAGACAATTTATAATCTCAGAATGAACCAGGAGACCATGACTAATCTCAAAACGTATTGGGAGACCACCTAATTTCAGAATGAGCTGGGAGACCATTTCTAATCTCATAATGAACTGGGAGACAATGGATAATCTAAAAATAAATTGGGAGACCACCTAATCTTAGAATGAGTTGGGAGATAATTTCTAGTCTCAGAATGAACTTGGAGACCATGACTAATCTCAGAATGAATTGGGAGACCACCTAATCGTAGAATGAGCTAGGAGACAATTTTTAAACTCAGAATGAACTGAGAGATAATTTCTAATTTCAGAATAAGCTGGGTGACCATGACTAATCTCAAAATGAATTGGGAGACCACCTAATCTCAGAATGAGCTAGGAGACCATGACTAATTTCAAAATGAATTGGGAGACCACCTAATCTCAGAATGAACTGAGAGACAATTTCTAATTTAAGATTGAACCGGGAGACAATGACTAATCTCAAAATGAATTGGGAGACCATCCTATCTTAGAATGAGGTGGGAGACAATTTCTAATCTATAAATAAACTAAGAGACCATGACTAATCTCAAAATTTTTTGGGAGAGCACTTAATCTCCGAATGAGATGGGGGACAATTTTTAATTTCAGAATAAGCTGGGAGACGACTTTTACTATTCTCAAAATGACCTGAGAGACAAGTTACTAATCTCCGAATGACCTGAGAGATAATTACTGAAAGACTTGTGTAATAATAATAATAAAAACAAGTGAAATGATAATAGGGATTATATTGGCTTGTTTCGTTTAATTATGTAGCTTAGTGGTTTTATCACTAACGCGGAATTGTCTCCACAAGTGAGTAGCATTGGACTGAAGAATATAAGTATCGTTGGTGGTTCTTTCACCAACCTAGGTATGGTGAATCGATAATGAAAAATTGGACTTCCTTATTATTCTCTTGTGTTATAAATGTGGCTATGGGAAACGGTCCGAAATTGTGAGACACTTATTTTATATTTTAGAGAACATGATTTATTATTATGATTCATATTATATGCTGCGAGATTTTTTGCTGTATTTTAATTCATTCTAGAATATTACATTTACATTACCAATATTTTCAAGTAACACCCGGTCCGTTCGGGCGGGTCTTTACAGGTTTATTGCTACTCTACATGTTAAGTGATTGTTTTATCGGACCTTATTTAACATGAACCATCTAGGTGTATTTTTTCAATAATTAATAAGCAGGTGTATATGTAAGTTACAGTGGATGTCAGACTAGTGAGAGGGTTATTCTATTCCCGAGGATCCTGATACTTCTTGAGTTTCCTTACACCTAGAAAGGCATGGAGTAAACGGGTATTGTTGTGTACTGGCATTGTGCTCTTGGCAAGGTGTATAAGGAGAATTGGAGAGGCTTTACGTATGTGCTTTTTCCCAAGAATGGGACCAGTTATTGTTGAGAGAGGCCATTGCCAAGAGTGGCATAGCACTAGTTCAGTTTAGGATGTTAACCTTAGTAGATGCCTTTTGAGTGTTCCCATAGAGATTATTTATAGTTTTCCCTTCCTCGTAGAATATCATATTCTACTTTCCAGTTTGTGCTACTTATTTTTCAGACTAGTGATATTCGTTTCTAGAGTTTTTCTTATCATAACTGGCCGAGAGTGATCATTGGGAGAAGAGAGCGGCACAAACTCTATAGTTGGAGAAATAGTTAGACTATATTAGTAATTTCTTTTGGACTTTTAGTATTTTATTTTTTAGTTATATATTATTATTAGCAGCAGAACCTGAAAAAATTTATTGGAGTTAGATTATTACAACAGTTAAGGCATGAAATATTATTAATTTATGCTTGCCATTTTAATATTATATATATTATTATGGACAAGTTTTCTATAGTTGAAATAATTCGTATTTTACAACAACATAATGATATATGGTTTGTTTAAGCTTTGTTGATTGATAGATGTTTATCGCATGCTTAGTTGCAATTTAATTATTTCACTCATTGTTTTAATTATGGGTTTGAGATTTGAACCAAACTGGCACTGGATCTGGTTGTAAAATTGACCCGGACTTACCTTCATACAACAATGTCAAATCATTGAGAATAAATAATGATTCTTAAAATTTTGCCTGTAAATTTTAAAAGTGATATAACACATATATTTTTCTCAAACATACTTGAAACAGCCTTTATTTTAAAGATCAAAGAAAACAAACTCATTGAAATATTTGGCACAAAATATATGAGGTGAGAGTAATAATATTCAATGACATAAATCGAAGAAACATTTGACTTAGTCCATTGACCTCAGTGCACCAGAAATAATGAATAGTGGAAAACATTTTCACCATTTCCTCATGAAAAGAATGACTCGAAAAGCTACACCACATAAAATTATTTTCACAAATCTCAATTAAGCCTTAATTTATATGGCATCTTGCGAATTCTTGTGCAAAATTAATTCATTATTGGTTTTTGGTAAGAGTTGTATCTACTTTTTCTCCATAATTCCCTTTGATTTTATTTTCATAAGATCTTAGAATTTTCTTGTAAAGTAATATATCTTTTAAAATAGTCATGATCTTTTAAAATTTTTGCATCATGGTTTTTTCCCATGTATGTATTTAATTTGGTTGTTAAGCATTTATTATTTACTCTTCTAAAAATATTTTGGTGTTTAATAAATAATCCTTTGCATGAGAATTTAATTGTCTTACATTTTTTTGACCTTCATTCACCCACCAAAATCATCAATATTAAGGGGCATCTCATTCACAATCGAGAAACTAAAATTAATATAAACAGTGAAAATTAATTGCATGAATATGCTTTTCCACGCATAGGAAAACAACCAATGAAGTATTTTTAAGCCACAATCATTTCACCCTATGTGCTTAACAAATACAAAATCTTTAATCACCATCTTAAATAAAATATTTTCCAATCATCATAACTTTTGCAAAATCCAGGCTTTTGGCATGATGGTCTTGGTTTCAGTTGAGTCTTTACCCAGATCAATTTGACTTCTGGCCCTTATAACTACATGTGTGTATGTGTGGTATGGTTTGTGTGAGCCACAACCCTAGTCTACCTAGGTGCTCGGCGACGCTTGCATTGATACTATTACCATTTTGGCTCTTGTTTTCAGTTTTTATCTTAGTTAGGTTAAGGACCTTAGTCTTTGTGTGTCTAGATTGCTTGCCATGTATTTGGAACATTTTTTATCGATCCTGTGAGACCTGTAGTACAGTTCCAAAGTTTGTCACATCTGCGTTAGGGTACAAAGTCTATGTGTGCACCCCCAGCTTCCAACGCACCTTGTTGGCGCCCATGCTCTGGCAGCTCAGCCAGCACCCTTACATCAGACCATGCCCTATTTTGGTCACGCCTTGCCTGTGACATCATCTGACCTTACTTTCATGCCCTGGCAGTTCAAAGGCCACCGCCCTTGTGCCTTGCCAGCACTCTTGCGCTGACAAATTTATCTTTTTCTATAAAATCCAACCTTTTCTCCTCATTTCCCCCTTCACTTGCTTTGTCCGCCTCCCCCTTGTCTCCCAGCCTCGTTCCCTTCCTCGTTCCCTTCCTCCATTGGTCTCTCCTTGCTTTCCTTTGCCTCTCAAAGCCTTCCTTGGGTCCTAGGGTTGTCGGTCTTCAAGTAGGAATCCCCAACTGACCTCTCCGTGGTGCTTTTGAGGTAAGCCTCCCCTCTTTTGTGTGTTGAGCGTGTGGTTTTGCTTGTTGTTGCTATGACTAATGCTTTATGTTTATTTTTGTGATATTTTAAATGTTGTACTGCTTGTATTACGAACATTTAGAAGGTATTTTCATGATTTTATCAAGCTTCATTAATTAGTCATCAATTTTTTAGCATGACATGGTCACCTTCTGGACAGTCTTGGTAGATACACTAGAACTCTTACTCTACAACAAATCTTTGTATGCTATCTCTTCCACCATATTCATAAGAGGCAGATCTACAATGTTGCTGAAGCATGTTCTATTGTTTCGGCCTATGCCTACATGAATGAGAGCTAAAATTAGAGAAAGGTTGCAGCTTTGCTACTTGCAGCAGCCTGTCCACCAATTTCTCAAATTTTGTCTGCCTGTGTAGGTAGCCTTTGCATGCCATCTTTTGCATGACATTAGTAAAGACCTATACAACCCCTAACCATTGTATGTGTAAGCTGTGTTTCTGTTAAGGTTAGATATATTTTGTATTTATGCTCTTAGTTTAGCCCCTAAAAATTATTTAACAAATTGGTAAAAAAATTTTGATGACTCACAAATTGTCTGCTATCAGCATGTAAAATTTGGGCCTATATAAAATTCATTTAGATAGTTCATAATTTGGGAGTGCACAAGAATGAAGGGCCAAGTTTAAGTGCTATTTCACCCGTACCACAAAAGCTTCCTATTAGGTCAATAAAATTTCAAGGCCATTGGTTGATTTGTAATGACACAGCCCAAAGTTCAACGTAATGGGCTAAATCATTTCTTTAAAATGGGTACCCCGGAAGTTAAAGATCTCTAGTCCATTCCCACTTATAAACAGGATCTTCTCCCAGTAGGTATTAGATGTGGGACTAAGTTGAGGGATCTCACAATCCACCCACCTTAGGAAATTTCGTCTCCGAAATGCCTATTCTTGGCCTGTTGCTAACCCCAGCCCACGACCTTTTTTGCCCGTGACCGGCAGCCTAGCCAACGTCCCTAGTCCATCCCACCATCTAACACGGAACTAAGTCGGCTCTGATACCATTTATAACGACCCAGCCCAAAGTGCAACGTAATGGGCTAAGTCATTTCTTTAAAATGGGTACCCCGGAAGTTAAAGATCTATAGTCCATTCCCATTTATAAACAGGATCTTCTCTCAGTAGGTATTAGATGTGGGACTAAGTTGAGGGATCTCACAATCCACCCACCTTAGGAAATTTCATCCCCGAAATGCCTATTCTTAGCCCATTGCTAGCCCCAACCCACGTCCTTTCTGTCCGTTACCGACAGCCTAGCCAACGTTTTTAATCCAGCCCACCATCTAACACGGAACCAGGTTGGCTCTGATACCATTTGTAACGACTCAGCCCAAAGTGCAACGTAATGGGCTAAGTCATTTCTTTAAAATGGGTACCCCGGAAGTTAAAGATCTCTAGTCCATTCCCACTTATAAACAAGATCTTCTCCCAGTAGGTATTAGATGTGGGACTAAGTTGAGAGATCTCACATGATTAGATAATTCGGTAGAAATTTCCCAACCACTTAGGTCTGGCCAAATCCACTCACGCCTAATTACAAGAAATTTGGACCTTATATTTTACTGAGCTAAAGCCCTCAATTTTGGCTAACCTTACCCTTTCACCCATGCCAATTTAGATTCTCCAAGCCAAACAGGACTTAGGAAAATTAGTGTGTGGCCCTATAATATAGTTCCTAGTACCTTAGTTCGACCTTAGTAGGCCTTATTTACCATGTTGACCCATAGGTTAGAACTTGGTAATTTTTCTACCAAATCCTTAGATTTTCAATGCTGACTGATTTAAATATCATCCCATTTGCACACCCTTGGTTGATTGAAAAAATTATCCACTAAGTCTTTTTTTTGAAACCTTAAGTAAGAGACTTTTCACTAAGTATACTTGTAAATCCATTATGGTTACCAATTGAGGCTTAGCACTTCACAAAGCAAGATAATTAAGTTAAGTATGTTTTCTGAGTCATGCATATATTAGGCGTTGTCTCATTTTGCATGTCAATGTGATCTGATTGTGTATCATTTCTTGCCCTTGCTAGGATATGTAGTGTGAGCTCGCCGACTTGGACAAGAAGCTGAACTCACCAGGTCATTAGGACACTTCTAATTGATCTCTGCTCGGATGCATGACTGAGGTTTTCATCGTGTTTTAGAAGTAGGACGGTGTCGGTGGCATGGTGTCAAATCCCTTTGATGGCAGGCCATTTAACCTAATTTTTACCTTAGTTTAAAAGAACTTCATGATTGAAATCCCTTTATGGTTTTCAAACTGGAAGATTTATAAAGCTTATGATATAAGCCCCTACCTAAGCCTATTATTTAAGTATATGACTTTTACGGTGTTCACAAATATGAAAGTGAATGGTACAGGTATGTATGAATTATACTGGTACTCTCTTACACCCTAAAATAGTGCAATGCAAGTAGAGTACTACCAATGAGGGCATAATCTTATGTATGTATGTAAGTATGAAGCCATTGACCTGATTTGAAATTTTATGATATTTGGCCATGTTGTTCTATGCATACTACCGTGTAAGGTATTCTGGAAGTTTTATCAATTCTTATGAGTATTAAGATGCCCATCTGCCAATATTCTTTTAATAGTACTATTTTAAACCGATAATCAAGCTTGTTTGATTACTGACGATTTTCCTATATGTATATGTTGGTGTGTATCATGTGTAGAGGTGTATGGATTATGGGACTTGTGTATTTTGGGTTTATGGGACTTATGTATTTTGAGAACTATGGGTTATGAGATGTATGTTTGATGGAAGGGTTCCCTAAAACTTATGTTGGTGTACTTGATATTTTATCTGTGGTTTATAATTTATTAGCTTATTATTACTATTGTTATGCAGGGTGTTAATTTTGGAGCATTCAAATGATCGTCTATAAGTGTGTAAGCCTCAAAGTTTTGAAACATGACGAGGAGCAATTAAGGCTAGTGAAACATATTTAGATGCAGCTGTGTGTTTGTGTCATAGAAGAATGTAGATTAGAAGAGCTTATGGTTTAACTTCTTGAAGGGTCCACATGAATCCAAGCGTTAGGGTATGATGCCGAACACCACTAATGCTATTAAAAGGTTTTAGCGTTTCCTTGCGATCATTCTTCCGATCAGCATCTCCCATCTTGAGATGCCAACTGTAGATCCACTCAAAACCTGTGACATTCCAATTTGGTTTGCAAGCGAGCCGGATTTTGGGTGTCACACTAATAGTATGATTAACAAGGATATTGACCTCTTTGCTATGAAAAACAAGAAATCAATATTCTCAAGAAATATTGACCCTGTGGCATAGAAGAGCAAAAAATGAATATTATAAGGGTTGAAAATTCAAGTAGTTGCACTTAAAACTTTTGCAAGTTTGCGAAGAACAAGTTGGAGAAAATATATCCCAAAATAATTGTAAAAACCATGAATTTTATTACAAGACTCGAACCTAAATATTATGAAATAAATATAGATGGACCAATATGGTTAGTCATCAAGTCGACCGGTCATGGTTCGACTTAAGGTCACCTAGAAAATACCTATTCATGAATGGATGATGGGGTGTGAGAATTTAATGAAGGGGTCGTTGAACATTGAAAATACTAATGGATGATGGGGTGTGAGAATTTAATGAATAGGCTTGTTGAACCTAGGAAATACCAATGGATGATGGGGTATGAGAATTTAATGGAGGGAATGGTTGAAGTGTATATATATGCAAGAGGAGGGAGTATTTCATCCCTCATCTCCATCCCAGGCGACCTCCCCATTACTGTGTGAGTATTTCATCCCTCATCTTATTTGTTTCCATTAGGATTCTTGCGTGCAAGGTTTGTTGAAGACGCCCTGCCAAGTTGCTAGATCTCCAACGTCTTATGTATGGGGTTCTTGTCGATTGCTTAGCTGTTTTGTAAATGAACATGTTAATAATTAAATTATCAATTAGATAATGGGGATTTGGATGAGGATAATTAATAATTAATTATCATTAGAATTACTGAAAATTTAATAAGGAATGAAGACTAACATGAACTATATTACATCATTTAAAATTGATAGTATATTAGTCATGTAAGTTGCATGTAGGTTCATGCAAAATAAAAATATACTAATGTATAATTTTATGCCCTCATTCAGATTATGGTTCACGGGTCACAGTCAGAGGAAGTCACAAGTCTGGTACGTGTAATAGGTAGAACATCATACTTTCCTTATTGGCAGCCTAGGTTGGCCTGAGCCTAGATTCGACCACCATGCTCTAAGTGCAACCGGGGTCAAAGAATTGACTCAGTCCAACACGGGGTCGTATTATGTGCGTAAATTGTGTAATGCATCGACATTGTTTTGGAGTAGTGATAGCCGCCCCATAAAAAGGCTACGGGTAGGGTCGCACTAGAGTGTAGTGATAGCCTCCCCATAAAAAGGCTACGGCCAGGGTGTGTGAGACACTGGCACTAGAATTGGCAGTGAGCGCTTCCCCACAAACGAGGCGTAGCATTCACCTGAGTGCAGTGATTGCCTCCCTATTAAAAGGCTACGGCTGGGGTGTGTGAGGCACTGGCACTAGAATTGACAGTGAGAGCTTGCCCACAAATGGGGGCGTAGCATTCACCTGAGTGCAGTGATAGTCTCCCCATAAAAAGGTTACGGCTGGGGTGTGTGAGGCACTGGTACTAAAATTGGTAGTGAGAGCTTCCCCACAAACGGGGCGTAGCAATCACCTGAGTGCAGTGATAGCTTCCCCACAAAAAGGCTACGGCCGGGGTGTCGAGGCATTGGCACTGGAGACGGTAGTGGTAGCCTCCCCACAAAAGGGCTACAGCTGGGGTGTACGGATCACAGCGGATACCTCCTCTGCATTGTTTTGGAGTATAGCGGAATCGCTCCACCGCATATTAAAATAAACATAAGGAAGTAGTGGAATGTACTTGATTTATTTTATCTATTATACTACTTAGTGTTGTAATCACTAACGCGGAATTGCCTCTGCAGGTGTGCAGATACGAAAGTAGGTGGTTGACAATCAGGGCATGGAGCAAAATAAATATGAGGACTCCTTTTATTATTTATTTGAGAAATAAGTGTGGCTACTGGGAAACGGTCTAAGACTGTGGGATCTTTATATTTGTTTTTGTTTAAAAAAATGTTTGACATATTTGCTTAATTGTGAGTAACACCTAGCCAGCTAGGCCCATAATGTTGTGACAAATGGCCGGGTCGTTAAAATAATATACTCCAAAGTTGGATGATTACAAAATAAGTTTTCTTAAGCATTTATCAGCAAAATCATTACTTTGGTGCAATTTACATCCAACAAACAACATCTAAAGCCTTAGAAATCTGTAAATTCTATTTCTTATGTAGGATCTTTCCAACCAACATTGAATGCCCAGGAAAGCTATAAACACTATTTCCTATATGTGGTGGTTCCAACCAGCATTAAATGCCTTGGAAGGTGCAAAATACTAAAGAAAAACCTAATTTCTATTTGGGGTTCGTTCAACCATTGTCATCAATCATTAAAACACCTTTTTGACTTCAAAATAGTCACATTGAAAGCATCACAAAAGTTGAATACAAAATTAGACTTTGAAGGAGCCTTCCACTTGATTGTCAATCATTCAGCTAAGTTATTTTCTTTTCTACTTGTTCACCATTAACCATCTTCAAGCCCATCTCACCTTGTGCCAGAATATTTTACCTTCTTTTACATGCATAAGAAGGTTTTGCACAATCTCTTGTAATTTCCTTGCTCGTGCTCTTGCAGTTGATCAAACTAAGGTCAGAAAGTTGTCTTTGTGCTCTTTAAAATTGTCTGAACTATATTTAAACTTATTGAACCTTTCTTCATTGAAAGTTGCATCCATGATTGTTATCATTCCCCCCATTTTTGAAAGATTCGTTCTTGAATCTGGTTCTGTATTAAAAAGGAGAGAGATCAGAAAGATTAAGGGTTGGGTGAACTTGATATTTACCGGGAAGATCAATTTTATAAGCATTATCATTTATCATTACCGGGAAATTGTTTCTTGTGAAAATAAACACAAACCCATTCTCCGGTTTGAGGGTAACTTCTTTTGTCTTTTGTTTGCTTAAGTAGTTGTTCTTTCATTCTTTCACATGATCTACTAGCATGTTTTCACATGAATCTACTTCACCAAATCTGCCTTTTGCTTTCCATCTAAGCTACCAATTTTATTGATAGACAAAGGAAGTTAATCTAATGTGATTAATGGATTAAAACCATAAACAATCTCATTGGAGAATATGAAGTAGAAGAATTGTAAAACCCTGAAAAAATAATTAAGTTATTTTATTTAGGGTTTTATAAAACTTAGAACAAACCGTAAATATTATTTAATTAAATTAATTCTTGGAAAAAATAAATATTATAAATTATCGATTTTGGCCTGTAGCATATCAATTTAATGATATTTATAATATTTTGGCCGTTAACATATTTCGATTTAAGAGTCTTGGTTGGTCTGAGTCTACATTCGATCACCATGTGCCGAGTACAATTGGGGTCAAAGAACTGGCTCACTCTGACACAGGGCAGCACCCTTAAAAAAATTACTATGTGGGAGTCTTGGTTGACTTTAGTTCATATTCAACCACCATGTACCGAGTGCAACCGGGGTCAATAAATTGACTCAATCCGACACAGGGCAGCACCCCCTGAAAGATTAAATACCTGCCCCCATGCTGAAAGGGGTGATAGGGCGCAGTGGCGCAAGATAGCTCATTATGCACTTGTGATACTGAAAAGGTGAGTAAATGGCAAATACCGGTAACTACATGCCAAGGGCCACGTAGCGTGTGTGTGCATACGTGGAATTGTAGCTGGATGGGCAGCCACCATCCCAGCATATTAGGAGCTCAGTATAGGCTCATAATCACTAAAAGATGTAATTTAAATGTTGTGGAATATATTAATTATTTCTTGTAATTATACGACTTAGCATGGAAGGATGGGTAGAGTCGGGACAACTGGAGGACTCTATTATTGGACTATTCTTTTCTCGAGATTGTTTGCATGCCAGGGGAATTTGGTTCGGTTCATGGGGCTTAGATTATTCTAAGCATTTATATATTAAAATTATTATTCCAAGCATTTGTATCTTGAAAATTAATAGAAAATTAATTTATGAGACCCTTAGTTTCATATAGTAACACTTGGCTTGTGGCTCGGAACGGATGGGTCATTACAGATGGTATCAGAGCTGTGTTTCCCACAGAACCATGCAAATCAATCATTACCTTGTTGAAAGTCTAAAAGTCCATTGTCCCAAGGGTGAAATTTCTCTTATATTTGAATTAATCATTTTTATATAGAATTAATTTTCATTATTTTAGATGGTAAATAATTATAGGTGTGCCACTTGTGTGTCATGCTAAGTGCATGTGATACTTAAGCCAATGAGTATATATGGGACACCTTTAATTTTAGAGGTGTTATCTAAGTAGTATGGGTGGTATGGGATACCTGTGAGATGTGCATAACCGTGTCATAGGACAGTGTGCCCTATTTTAGCTATGCATATGAATGGCAATGGATATAAATAAAAAAAACACCAATTTCCTCCTCATGACCCTATTATATTTTAGAAGACGAAAATTCCCAAGCTAGGGAAATTATAAATTCCCAATTTTTCTCCTTATTATGTTTTTGAGGTCGAAAATTCCCAAACTAAGGAGATTATAAAACCCTGAAAAAATAATTAGGTTTTTTTATTTACGGTTTTATAAATTTTAGAAGAACCGTAAATATTATTTACTTAAATTAATTCTTGAAAAAAATAATATTATAAATTATCAATTTTGACCTTTAGCATATCGGTATAATGATATTTATAACATTTTTAGGATTTTACATCCAATTGTATTAACTTAATAATTATTTTTTTGACGTTACAGTATCACACTAATGACTTTTTGAATTCTACACATATTTGTAAAATTTAATGTAGTGACTTCTTGAATTCCACACATAATCTTCTATATAAATGAGAGTTATATTCTTAAATAAAACATCCTCTCGATAACATGTAAGCACATTTGACTTTAGAGAAATTACATCTATATTAAGATCCCGTGTTGTAGTTGCAGATACCTCGTCACAATTTTAGGTCCGTATAATTACTTAAAATGTTATATATTTCGATTTGGGAGTCTTAGTCAGTCTAAGTCCACATTCGATCATCATGCACCGAGCGCAACCGAGGTCAAAGATTAGCTTAGTCTGACATCGGCCAGCACCCTTAAAAAATTACTCTGTGGTAGTCTTGCTCGACTTGAATTTATATTCGACCACCATGTGCCAAGCGCAACCGGGGTCAATAAATTGTAAAGAACCGGAAAATTTTTTTTCATTAGCTGGTTAAGTATGAATTACCCGGTTAAATTGAAAAGTAATTTCAAATCGGACGATTGTAGTTGAATCAGTCGAGTCGAACACATTAATTAAGTGAACCATACCATTTAAGAGGTTGAGTGAAAAGGTTAAGTAAACCGTGTTAATTACCCAATTACTCGGTTAAAGGAATTATGGTGAAAGGGTGCTTCCACAAACCCTAGCCATCATTTATTCATTATAAAAGGAGAAGGGGTCGTTGAACTTAGGAAATACCAATAGATGATGGGGTATGAGAATTTAATGGAGGGAATGGTTGAAGTGTATATATATGCAGGAGGAGGGAGTATTTGATCCCTCATCTCCGTCCCAGGTGACCTCCCCATTACTGTGTGAGTATTTCATCCTTCATCTCTGTCCCAGGCGACCTCTCCATTACTGTATCAGACGTAATCACAAATCAGGTACGTATAATAGGTAGAACATCGTATTTTCCTTCTTGGTAGCCTAGGTCGGCCTGAGCCCAGATTCGACTACCATGCACCTAGTGCAACCGGGGTCAATGAACTGACTCAGTCCGACACTGGGTCGTGTTATGTACATGAATTTTGTAATGCATCGACATTATTTTGGAGTAGTGATAGCCACCTCATAAAAAGGCTACGGCCGGGGTGAGTGAGGCACAGCGATTACTCCATCGCATTGGAGTGCAGTGATAGCCGCCCCATAAAAAGGCTACGGCCGGGGTGTGTGAGGCACTCACACTAGAATCAATAGTGAGAGCTTCCCCACAAACGGGGCATAGCAATCACCTGAGTGCAGTGATAGCCGCCCCACAAAAAGGGCTACAGCCGGGGTGTGCAAGGCATTGGCACTGAAGTGCAGTGATAGCCTCCCCATAAAAAGGCTACGGCCGGGGTGTGAGGCACTGGCACTAGAATTGGTAGTGAGCTTTCCCACAAACGGGGCATAGCAATCACCCGAGTGCAGTGATAGCTACCCCAGAAAAAGGCTACGGCCGGGGTGTGCGAGGCATTGGCACTGGAGACGGTAGTGGTAGCTTCCCCACAAAAAGGCTACGGCCGGGGTGTGCGGATCACAGTGGATACCTCCTCCGCATTGTTTTGGAGTATAGCGGAATCGCTCCACCGCATATTAAAATAAACATAAAGAAATAGTGGAATTTACTTGCTTTGTTTTATCTATTATACTACTTAGTGTTGTAATCACTAACGCATAATTGCCTCCGCAGGTATGTAGATACAAGATTAGGTGATTTACATCCAGAGTATGGAGCAAAATAAATATGAGGACTCCTTTTTTTATTTAATCGAGAAATAAGTGTGGCTGCTGGGAAACGGTCCAAGACTATGGGATCTTATATATGTTTTTGTTAAATAAAAATGTTAGTCATATTTATTTAATTGTGAGTAACACCTGGCCAGCTAGGCCAACAATGTTGTGACAAATGGTCGGGTCGTTACATAAATTGACTCAGTTTGACATAGGGCAGTTCCTTGTAAAAGATTAAATACTTGCTCCCATGCCAAAAAAGGTGACAGGGTGTAGTGGCCCAAGACGGCTCAATGGCAAATATTGGTAACTGTAGACCGAGGCGTATGCATACATAGGATTGTAGCTGGATGGGCGGCCACCCTCCCAGTATATTAAAACTCAGCATAGGCCCATAATCACTACAAGATGTAATTTAGATATTGTGGAATATATTAATTATTTCTTATATTTATACGCCTTAGTGTTTTTATTACTAACGCGGAATTACCTTCGCAGGTATGAGCATGGAAGGATGGGTAGAGCTGGGACAGTTGGAGGACTCTATTATTGGACTATTTTTTTCTCGAGATTATTTACATGGCAGTGGGATTTTGGTTTGGTTCATGGGGCTTAGATTATTCCGAGCATTTGTATATAAAAATTTTTGTTATAAATTTATGTAAAATCTTGAAAATTAATTTATGAGAGACTTACTTTCATATAGTAACACTTGGCTCATGACTCGGAATGGACGGGTCATTACAAGAATGCACACTTCGATTAGAAGAATGTTCAATTAGAGAAATGCAATCTTCCCACGACTTTAAGTGTTTCTTAATCACAACACCTAATAGAGTTCCTAAAGTACTATTGATGACTTTGTCTGGCCATCAGTTTGGGGGTGACAAGATGTTAAAATTAATAAGGAGGTCCCCAACTGTTCCCACAAAGCATGCCAAAAAGGACCAAGGAATTTAACATCACAATTACTAACAATTATGTTTGGAATTCTATGTAGATGCATAGCCCTCGTGAAGAACAAGTCTGACCAGTCCCTGTATGGCAGTCAGAATTTTGGGCCAATACATTTTCTGTGTTCGAATTTGATGGAGTAGATTGGTTTGTCTTTCTATGAGTGCCTGCTATCTGAAACATCAAAAAATTTTTCCCATCATTGTTCATTAATATGTTCTCTTTCAGTTATGACATAGGTTTATTAGCAAATGAATTTGTTAATTCAAAACACAACGCAATGGGAACAGATAATTATTAGACTTTTCAACAAGGTACTTGAGATAATGACCCGCCCGAACCGACATAGGTACTTCATTAATATGTTCTTGGAAACCTAGCTCTGATACCACTTGTAATGACCCGTCCGAACCAGACTGGGTGTTACCTAAAATATAATTGATGTAACAATAACATTGTAGAACATGATTCTAAATATAGCAAATAAGTCTAGCAGTTTATAACTCATAAAAAGAAATTATGTTCTGATAGCATATGATAATATATTAAGTAGCCATCCCACAGTCTCGGACCTTTTTTTGTAACCACATTTATAACACAACAAAAATAAAAAAAGTCCAATTTATTATCAATTCACAATACCTAGGTTGGTAAAAGAAGCACCAACCACATCTTTATTCTTCAGTCCAAAGTTGCTCACCTGCAGAGGTAATTCTACATTAGTGATAAAACCACAAAGCCGCATAATTAAATAAAATAAGTCAATATAATCCCTATTATCATTTCAAGAGACTTTTAGTTTTATGAGCCTACGTCGAGCTCATTATATATTGGGAGGGTGCCCCCCCCCATTGAGCTATCATCCCATACATGCACACAGACGCTATGTGACTCACGGCTTCTAGTTACCGATATTTATCATTGACTAACCCTCTTCGTATCACAAGTGCATAATGAGCCTACTTGCGTGACTGCACCCTGTCACCCCTTTCGACTTAGGGGGCAGGTATTCAATCTTTCATGGGGTGCTACCTTGCCGAATTGAGTCAGCTGTGGTTGCATTGCAAGACATGGTGGTCAGATACTCAAGTCGACCAAGACTCCTACATGGTAATTTTAAAGGTACGGCCTCCCCTTCCAGCGCATGGTAATCGAATCTAGCCTCAGGCCAACCAGGGCTGCCAAGAAGGGAAAATACAACATTTTAAATAATTATATGGACAAGGATAGTAGTAAGTAGACCTGCAATTGTGACCAATGATCCTAATATGAATGAGAACATAAAATTATACATAAGTATAATTTTATTCGAATCGAAATGCATGCAACTAAATGACTAATATATATATCACTATTAAAATTCGACAATATTAAATATAAAATTATTCATGTCGATGCCATACTCTGCTCCCACATCAGCCACCTTTTGTCACCTCCGGCTGCCGCCAATCATCACTGTCTAGCCCCACCGTGCCTTCACAGTGTCACCCTGGTCGACCCCAGCTGCCATCCAGCTGTCGTGATGCTGGCATCGCCGATTCCACTGCCGGCAAGCATTGCCCCTCAATTGGGTGGTTGTCTTGACGCCCTCGACCCTCTATCGACCTTCCCTTGCCAGATTAGAACCCATCGCCACCAGGATGGCCAGATTTCTTCACCCATCGCCATCACCTCTGTTTTTGCTATTTACTACCCCAGACCGGCATCCACACATGTGAGATCAACCATACACTGATCGACGAAGAGAGTAGGATCACCATCCGATGTTGGAACGACTGTCGCCACTAATTCCCAACGAAGCTTGCATGTGATTTCCTGTCTTGCCAACCTTGAGAACACGATGGCCATTTCAGTTTAGTTTAGATTCTTTCTTGTTGATTTTAAACTTTAATCCTCACAACTATCAAG
Organism: Piper betle; assembly: GCA_033002965.1. Lineage (NCBI taxonomy): Eukaryota > Viridiplantae > Streptophyta > Magnoliopsida > Piperales > Piperaceae > Piper > Piper betle. The sequence continues at coordinate 12,008 of JAURVB010007907.1, read as the reverse complement.
CTTATTATCAAATTAAAATATTCATGAATATATATTAAGAAAAGGGAGATAGGAAGAATACCCAAGCAAGGAAGAAGTGAGCTCCGGTAAGGAAGATGAGAAGAAGGTGGGAGTAGGCGTCTAGGATGAGAAAGACTCCCCCTTCATAAAATAAAATGAAAATGATGGCTATGGGACGGGAAAACACCCTAAACCACATATTTTATTTAACCGGGTAACCGGGTAAATAATAAAATATAATAATTAACCCGGTAGAGAATATAATGTAATTAATAATATTAATTCTCCCATGTTCGATCCTTCCTAGACTGAGTCAAATATTTTATTTTATTTCTTTATTATTATTATAATTTTTTTCACAATCTTTACAATCTCCCCAACTTAGAAATATTTCATCCCTTAAATATTATAACGGCAATAAGGACCATCATGATTATTATTTATTCGGTATTGGTTAATGCTATTACAATTATAATAATCTTATGCCACGAATAAGCTAGGGTATTTCCTTACCATTTCTTGTTCAGTTCCCATGTGTCTTCCTCTGATCCCTAATTTTTCCACAATACTTTTAGCAAAGGAATTTCCTTTTTCCTGGGTGTCTTTATTTCCCTTGCCAGGATGCAAATTGGCTTTTGCTCTTATGCTAAATTTGATTGTAGCTCTAAGTCTTCAAAATTTTTGATTATATGATCCTCATCTCGTATATATTTCTTTAGCATTGACACATGGAAAACATTGTGTACTCCAGCTACACTTGGTGGTAATGCTAGTCTATATGCATAATTTCCAACTCGATCCAGGATTGGGAACGGTCTTATGAATCTTGGCTTCAACTTCAGAAATGTTTTAAATCTTATCACCGCCTTCCTAGGAGATGTCTTTAGGTACATGAACTCCCCAACTTGGAACTCTAGGTCCCTCCTTCGAGTATCAGCATAACTTTTTTGTCGATCCTAAGCTACCTTAAGCCTTTGCTGAATGAGTTTAACCTTCTCATTTGCTTCCCTCACAATCTCTGGCCCGACTATAACTGCCTCGGTAGATTCTAACCAGCATGATGGAGATCTGCAGGGCCTACTATATAAGGCTTCAAATGGTGCTATCCCTATACTGGCTTGGTAAGAGTTATTATAGGTGAATCAGCCAAAGCTAATTGTTTCTCCCACTCACCTCCCCAGTCAAGTATGCAAGCTCTTTAATAAATCTTCAAATGTTTGAATAGTTCTCTCACTCCGACCATCAGTTTGGGGATGATATGCTGTACTTAGCTTGATTTGGGTGGGTGCCCATGGCTTTTTGGAAAGCTTTCCAGAAATGTGAGGTGAATAGGGGATCTCGATCAGAAACTATCTCCTTTGGAATCCCATGCAACTTCACAATATTGTCTACAAATTATCCTGCCAGGTATTCTGCAGTTCTTATTGATTTCGTGGGGATGAAGTGAGCTACCTTAATTAGTCGGTCCACAACCACCCACATGGAGTCATCATGCTTCATCTGAGACATTGGGAGCTTTGCAATAAAATCGCACGTGACACACTCCCGTTTCCATGTTGGTATTTCTAAAGGTTGCAATAGTCCTGCAGGTAGTTGATGTTAGCCTTTGATCTGTTGGCAAGTTTGACACTTGGTGACAAAATCCACAACATCCCTCTCATCCCAATCCACCAGTAGGTTCGCTTTATTTCCTTATACATTTTAGTAACTCCAAGATGTATCGAGAACTTTCAGCGATAAGCCTCCTCCAAGATATTCCATCTTAGTGCATCATCATGGGAATACACAACCTTCCTCTAAATCTAATAATACTATTGGAATCAGCTACAATGTAAGGAATCTCGTCCAACATTTCATTCAGCTCCTCATCACCCATTTATGCTAGCTTAACACGGTCAACTAAATCATCAGAAATAACCAAATTTGCCAATAACTCACTTAGTTGCTCCACAAGGTTGATAGCTACCAAATTCTATTGACATGGCCGAAAGTCTAGCTAGTTGCTGACTTTTGTCCACTTTGACCTTCCGACTCAACGCATTTACTACCACATTTGCTTTCCCTAGATGGTATAAGATTTAAATGTCGTAGTCCTTAAAATACTTTATCCACTGCCTCTGTCGAAGGTTAAGGTTATTTTGGGTAAAGATATACTTCAAACTCTTCTGGTCAGTAAAGACATCGAATTGATGAGAGGCATAGGCTACTATTTTACCTCCCTGCATAAGGACACATCCTAAACCCAATTGGGAAGCATCACTGAAGACTACGAATCCTTCATTACAATTTGAAAGGGTCAATACTGGTGCAGTTGTTAGACTCTTCGTTAGAGACTGGAAACTCTCCTCACACTTACTACTCTATTTGAACTTGGCTCCCTTCCTTCTGAGTTTGGTCATCGCCGATGCTAATATGGAGAAGTCTTTAATAAATTTCCTGTAGTAACCTGCTAAGCCAAGAAAGCTTCTGATGATGTCAGTGACTGACTTGGGTTGTGGCCAAACTGTGATTGCTTACCTCCTTCAAGGTCACACTTTAAGAACTTGGCAAACAATTGATGTTATCTCAGAACTTGAAGAGTAATGGACAGGTGCTTCATATGCTCTTCTTCATTACTTGAATACACTAGAATGTCGTTCACAAACACGATAATAAACTTGTCCAAGTATGCATGAAATACTGTGTTCATGAGTGACATAAAGGCTGTTGGTGCATTTGTTAGATCAAAAGGCATGACCAAAAACTCATAATGTCCATATCGAGTTCGGAAAGCCATTTTTTATATGTCTGACTCCTTTACTTGTAACTTGTGATAACCAGACCACAAGTCTATCTTAGAAATACTACGGCTATTTTTAGCTGATCAAACAAGTCATCAATCCTCGATAAGGGGTACCGATTCTTGTCTGTCACTTGATTAAGTTTGCGATAGTCAATACATAGCCGAAGGGATCCATCTTTCTTCTTCACGAAAAGAACAGGGGCTCCCCAGGGTGAAGTACGTGGTCAGATGAAACCTACCTGCAATAACTCTTCTAGTTGGTTTTTAATTCCTTGAGTTCTGCTGAAGCCATGTGATATGGTTCTTTAGAAATTGGTGTTATTCTAGGTGCTAGGTCAATGACAAACTTTACTATCCATTTAGGAAGTAACCCGAGAAGTTCAACTAGGTTAGCCAAAAAAGTTGCCAAACTCACTTGATGGCGGTGGGGTACAGATAGAGCCCTAAACGCTTTTTCAATAATGTCTATCCAGCTCTCCACCTTCATTGGATCATTCCCTCCAACAAATAGATCACCTTCATTCTTCCTGAACTTTTTCGCAATGTAACAATCATTATAATCAACTGCTGGCGGCATCACTTGTCGGACCACCAGTGGCATCACTATAATCAACTGCAACCGTGACCAACGATCTTAATTTAAACGAAAACATAAAATTATACATATGTATAATTTTATTTGAGTAGAAATGCATGCAGCTAAATGACTTAAATATATCATTATTAGAATTAACAATTAACAAATTTTCCTTTGAGATGATAATTACTTAACCCCGCTCTTGATGATTTAGTTTACGGTTATAATTTTTAATCGCTATCATTCTCCATAGCAATTTAATTAATTAAGTTGTTCGAATAAATTATTTAAATTAATTTAGATTATTATAATTCAAAGATATTACTAATACAATCATTTTAAATTATTCAACTTATTAAAAGTTTGAACCTTATTTATTTCCATTATGATATTTAGGTTCAATGATAGTGATATTTACTCGATTATAATTTAATAACCCATTTTCTACCTTACTAACTTGTTATTAAAATAATCTCTTTATTTACCTAGTATTAAATTTAATATGGTAAAGGTGATATTCTTTATTTTATTAATTACTTATAACCATCTGATTTAAATTAATCGCTCGTAGTATGCCGATTAATTATTGACCATTTATCATTACCGTATTTTTATTACTTATGTCCATATCAATTTCATCCAATAATTAACTAGTTTAGAACTTTTAACCCATAACCTATTAAAATAATTATTTTTAACGATTTATTACAAGTTAATGTTATTTTTAACTCGAACCGGTATTGAGTCAACTATCATTTACAAGTTTGTGCCTTCTTCTTCTTCTTCCCCGACGCCATACTCTGATCCCGACATCAGCCACCCGTTGTCGCCGCCACCGCCGATCTCCTCCAACAGCTGTCAATCGCCACCGTCCAGCCCCGTTGTGCCGTCACAGTGTCACCCAAGTCAACCTCGACCAACTTCCAGCCACTGCGATGATGGCATCGCCACACTCAACAAAGCATTTGCATCGCTGATTCCACCACCGGCCAGCATTGCTGCACCAATTGGGTGGTCATCTCAACACCCTCAACCCTTTATCGTTTCGGAGCCAGATTGGAACCCATCACTATCGCCTCTGTTTTTGCCATTTACTACCCCAGGCCGGCATCCACAAGATGTGAGATCGGCCATACACTGAACGACAAAGAGAGTAGGATCATCTTCCGATGTCAAAACAACTGTCGCCACTGATTCCCGGAGAAGGTTGCTTGTGATTTCCTATCTTGCCAACCTTGAGAAGTCGTCGACCATTTAAGTTTTGTTTAGTTTCTTTCTTTGTTGATTTTAAACTTGTATCCTCACGATTATCAAGCTTATTGTCAAATTAAAATATGCATGTGTGAAAATTAAGAATAGGAAGATAGAAAGAATACCCAAGCAAGGAAAAGGCCGGCTCCAGTAAGGAAGAGGAGAAGAAGTGGAAGTAGGCGTTTAGGATGAGAAAGACTCCCCCTTCATATAATAAAATGAAAATGATGGCTATCGTATGGGAAAACACCCTAAACTGCATATTTTATTTAACCGGGCAACCGGGCAAATAATAAAATATAATAATTAACCGGGTAGAGAATATAATGTAATTAATAATATTAATTCTCCCACGTTCAATCCTTCCCGGACCAAGTTGAATATTTCGACCACCATGCACTAGAATGCAATCGGGGTCAAACAATTGACTCAATCCGACACAAGGCCACACCTTTAAAATTACTATGTGGGAGTCTTCGTCGACTTGAGTATCTAACCACCATATGCTGGAACACAACTGGGCTGACTCACTTCGGTAGGGCAGAACCCCCTGAAAGATTGATGGGGATAGGGTGCAGTAGCACAAGTAGGCTCATTATGCACTTGTGATACCGAGAGGGTGAGTCAATGATAAATATTGGTAACTACAAGCTGTTGGCCACGTAGCATGTGTGCGCATGCATGGGATGGTAGCTAGATGGGGTGCCGTATCGCAAGTAGGCTCATTATGCATTTGTGATACCGAGAGGGTGAGTCAATGATAAATATTGGTAACTATAAGCTGTGGGCTACGTAATGTGTATGCGCATGCATGGGATGGCAGCTAGATGGGGGGACCAGCCCACCCAACATATAACGTGCTCGGCATAGGCTCATAACAACTAAAAGTCTCTTGAAATAATAATATGGATTATAATGACTTTTTTCACTTAATTATGCGGCTTAGTGGTTTTATTACTAATGCATAATTGCCTTCGCAGGTGAGGTGCTTCTTTTACCAACCTAAGTATGGTGAATTGATAATAAGTTGGACTTCCTTTTATTTTTATTGTGTTATAAATGTGGTTACGGGAAACGGTCCCAGACAATGGGACAGTTATTTTATATATTGTCATATGCTATTAGAACATGATTTCTTTTTATGAGTTATAACCTGCTAAAATTATTTGCTGTATTATAAATCATGTTCTAGAATGTTATTATTACATCAATTATATTTTATGTAACACTCAGTCCGGTTCAAGCGGGTCGTTACAGGTGGTATCAGAGCCAAGTTTCCAAGAAACTCATTTTATGACTCAAGTACCTTCTTGAAAAATCTAATAATTATCTTTTCCCACTGTGTTGTGTTTTGAATTAACCAATTCATTCACTAATAAACCAATGTCATAACTTATAGAGAACACATTATTGAAGAATGATGGGAAAAAATTTTCGACATTTCAGATGGCAGGCACTCGTAGACAAACACACCGATCTACTCCATCAAATTCAAACACAGAGAATTTATTGGCCCAAATCCTAACTGCTATACAGGGACTGGCATAGGCTTCAAAAAATACAAATTCTGTTGTACATAATATCGTTCAGCGGTTGCCAGGGGCGGTAGTAAGGAATAGAGACCCAAACTCAGCAGCGGGTCTCAAAATCACCCTGGATGGTGGTCAGGGAAGTGGCCAAGGATGGACACGGTTAGCAGACCCGAGCGAGCGTCCAAACCCAGTGCCACTGGTAATCCAACAAGTGATGCCACCGGCTATTGATGATAGTGACCGTTACACTGTAGAAAAGTTCAGGAAGAATGAAATTGAACTATTTATCGGAGGGATCGATCCAATGAAGGCGGAGAGCTGGATAGACATTATCGAAAAAGTGTTTAGGGCTTTGTTTGTGCCCCACTGCCATCAAGTGAGGTTGGCAACATGCATGCTTCAGGAGGAAGCATCTTACTGGAGGAAATCCATGGAAGAAGCCACATTCTACCGATGTGAGATTTCTTCGATGACATGGGCGGAATTTGTGGCAGCTTTCAATTGACAATATTTTCTAGAGCCTGTTGTCCAGAAGAAAACATTTGGTGAGGATTGTAAAGTCTTTTTGGCTAACTAAGTTGAGTCTGAGTCAAAACCGAAAGAGTTGTCTATGATTCCTTGGTGGCGGAGTTTCTCCATGTATTTCTCAGAAGAACTTCCAGGATTACCTCCTAAGCGGGGCAGTGGAGGTTCGTCATTGACCTAGCACATGGAATAACACCAATTTTTGAAGCACCATACCGCATGGCTCCAGCAGAACTCAAGGAATTAAAGAGTCAAATAGAAGAGTTGTTGCAGGTAGGTTTCATCTGACCAAGTACTTCACCCTGGGGAGCCCCTGTTCTTTTCATGAAGAAGAAAGATGGATCCCTTCGGCTGTGTATTGACTATCGCAAACTCAATCAAGTGACAGTCAGGAATCGGGTACCCCTTACCGAGGATTGATGACTTCTTTGATCAGCTAAAAATAGCTGGAGTATTTTGAGTTGTAAGTAAAGGAGTTAGACATGTAGAAAACGGCTTTCTAAACTTGATATAAATATTATGAATTTCTGGTCATGCCTTTTGGTCAAACAAATGCACCAGTGGCCTTTATGTCACTCATGAATATAGTATTTCATGCATACTTGGACAAGTTTATTATCATATTTGTGGATGACATTCTGGTCTATTGAAATAATGAAGAAGAGCATGTGAAGCACATGTCTATTACTTTAAGTTCAGAGAGAAAATCAACTGTGCGCCAAGTTTTCAAAGTGTAACTTCTAGTTAAAAGAGGTAAATTTTCTTGGTTATATTATCTCAAAGGCCGGAGTTGCAGTAGATCCATCAAAAGTGAAAGCAGTCACTAATTGGCCACAACCCAAGTCAGTCAGTGATATCAGAAGCTTCCTTGGTTTAGCAGGTTACTACAAGAAATTCATTAAAGACTTCTCATTAGCATCACCGATGACCAAACTCACAAGGAAGGGAGTCAAGTGTGAATTGAGTAAGGTGTGAGAGAGTTCCCAATCTCTAAAGAAGAGTCTAACAACTACACCAGTCTTGACCCTACTAAATTGTATTGAAGGATTCGTAGTCTTCAGTGATGTGTCCTTGTTGGGTTTAGGATGTGTCTTTATGAAGGGAGGTAAAATGGTGGCCTATGCCTCTCATCAAATGAAGATTCATGAGCAAAATTTTGCAACCCAAGACTTTGAACTAGCAGCAGTGGTTTTTGCCCTGAAGATTTGGAGACACTACTTGTATGGAGCTCAGTTCGATGTCTTCATTGACCACCAGAGTTTGAAGTATGTCTTCACCCAGGATGGCCTTAACCTTCGACAGAGGCGGTGGATAGAGTATTTGAAGGACTACGACTTTCAAATCTTTTGCCACCCAGGGAAAACGAATGTGGTAATAGACGCGTTGAGTCAAAGGGCAAGGTGGATAAAAGTCACCAGCTAGGTAGACTTTGTGCCATGTTAGCAGAAGTGGTAGCTATCAACCCTATGGAGCAACTAAGTGGGTTATTGGCAAATTTGGTTATTTCTATTTAATGATGCACTAAGATGGAATATTTTGGAAGAGGCGCATTGTACAAAGTTCTCGATACACCTTGGAGTTACTAAAATGTGTCAGGATTTAAAGTGAACCTATTGGTGGATTGGAATAAAGAGGATGTTGTGGATTTTGTCTCCAAGTGTCAAACTTGCCAACAGATCAAAGCCAAACATCAACTACCATGAGGACTATTGCAATCTTTAGAAATACCAACCTAGAAATAGGAGTGTGTCACATGTTATTTTATTGCAAAGCTCCCAAGGACTCAGAAGAAGCATGACTCCCTATGGGTTGTTATGGATCGACTAACTAAGGTAGCTCACTTCATCCCCACGAAATCAATGAGAACTGCGGAATACCAGGCAGGATTGTTTGTCGACAATATTGTGAAGTTGCATGGGATTCCAAAGGAAATAGTCTCCGATCGAGATCCCCTATTCACCTCACATTTTTGAGAAGCTTTTCAAAAAGCCATGGGACCCCAAATCAAGCTGAGTACAGCATATCATCCCCAAATTGATGGTCAGAGTGAGAGGACTATTCAAACTTTTAAAGATATGTTAAGAGCTTACATACCAAGTCAGTACAGGGATGACACCATTTTAAGCCTTATATGGTAGGCCCTGTAGATCTCCATCGTACTAGTTGGAGTCTACTGAAGGGGTTAAAGTCAGACCAGAGATCGTGAGGGAAGCAGTTGTAAAGGTGAAACTCATTTAGAAAAGGTTTAAGGCAGCTCAGGATCGACAAAAGAGTTATGCTGATACTCGAAAGAGGGACCTAGAGTTCCACGTTGCGGAGTTTGTATACAAAAATATCTCATAAGGGGTGATCAGATTTAGAATATCAGGGAAGTTGAAGCCAAGATTTATAGGCCTATTCCCAATCCAAGATCGTGTTAAAAATTGTGCATTACCACCAAGCCTAGCTGGAGTACAAGATGAGGATTATATAATCACAAATTTTGATGACTTAGAGATACAATCAAAATTAACCTACGAGGAAAAGCTGATTCACATCTTGGCAAGAGAAATAAAGACATTCAGGAACATGGAAATTCGTTTGGTAAAAGTATTGTGGAAAAATCAGGGATCAGAGGAAGCCATATGGGAGATTGAATAAGTTTTGGTAAGGAAATACCCTAGCTTATTCGTGGCATAAAATTTTTATAAATGTATTAGCATGAACTGATCCCAAAAGATAAAGTTAATCATGATTGTTCTATTGCGGTTATAATATTTTGAGGAGGAAATATTTTCAAGTTGGGGAGATTGTAGAGACTGTGGAAAAAAAAAATAATCTACTCGATCGGGGAAGGATCGAATGTTGGAGAATTAATATTATTAATTATATTATATTCTCTACTCGGTTAATCCTACCCGGTTAATTTATTTATTTTATTATTTACCCGGTAACCCAGTCAAATGAAATACGGTGTTGGGGTGTTTTCACATAACCCGAGCCGCCTTCATTCGCATTTTCTTCTCCTCTTCCTTACTGGTGCCGCTTCTTCCTCCTTGCTTGGGTATCCTTCCTATCTCGCTATTCTTAATTTTTATGCATTCATATTCATTTTTAATTGATAATAAGCTTGATAAACATGAGAATTAAAGTCTTAAATCAACAATAAAAAACTAAACTAAACTGAAAATGAATCTCGTCCATGCCCGATGAGTTTGTAAACAAGAATTTCAAGGCAGCCTTCACAACCCCGACGGCCTCTCTAGCTGCTGGGTCAAAGGGGTGTGGCGTCTCCTTGTCCCTGGCCTCTGGTTGGGGCAGAATTACAGCTGGTACTCGGCAGAATTGCAAGGGCGATGAAGTTGATGGTGATCCTCTGAAATTGATGCTTTAATGGAAGATTCAGACGGTAGATGCCGGTTGTTCTTCTTTGACAACATCAAGGGTCTATTACAGCAGTTCCTGTCGCAGGTAGAGGCCACTACAGACCATCTTCTCACCGGAATTTATGGCGGCGACATGCAGAAGTGGGGAGAATGACCATACTCCTTGCAAAGTCAAAGGTGGCTGATCCTTACTGTTTTGAGGGTGGCCTGAGGTTGCTGAACCTTTGAATTGGAGGAGGGTACACGAAGGAAGTGGTCTTGAGGCTAGGAGAAGAAGGATAGGTCTGGTTTTTGGGTGCAAGGATGGAGTTTGGAGAAGAGGACATTGGGGAAAAAGAAGTTGGTCTTCAACTTCCCTGATGTTCTAAATCTGATCACCCCTTTCTTATGAGATATTTTTATGTATACAAACTCCCGAACTTGGAACTCTAGGTCCCTCCTTCGAGTATTAGCATAACTCTTTTGTTTATCCTGAGCTGCCTTTACTCTTTGCTGAATGATATTCACCTTTTCTGTTGCTTCCTTCACCATTTCTATTGCTTCCTGAGCTGCCTTTTCTGTTGCTTCTTTCCAACACGATGAAGATCTACAGGGCTCTGCTGTAACGACCCACCATTTCACAACATTGTGGGCCTAGCTAGCAAGGTGTTACTCAAAATTTAAGCAAATATGTCTAACATTTTTGTAAACAAAAACATATATAAAGATCCCATAGTCTTGGACCGTTTCCCAGTAGCCACACTTATTTCTCAAATAGTAAAAAAGAAAGGAGTCCTCATATTTATTTTGCTCCATGCCCTGGTTGTCAATCACCTAATCTCGTATCTGCACACCTACGAAGGCAATTCCGTGTTAGTGATTACAACACTAAGTAGTATAATAAATAAAACAAATCAAGTACATTCCACTATTTCCTTATGTTTATTTTAATATGCGGTGGAGCGATTCCACTATACTCGAAAACAATGTAGAGGAGGTATCCACTGTGATCCGCACACCCCGGCCATAGCCGTTTTGTGGGGTGGCTACCACTACCGTCTCTACTGCCAGTGCCTGGCACACCCCCGCCATAGCCGTTTTGTGGGGAGGCTACCACTACCGTCTCTAGGGCCAGTGCCTCGCATACCCCGGCCGTTGCCTTTTTGTGGGGAAGCTATCACTGCACTCAGGTGATTGCTACACCCCGTTTGTGGGGAAGCTCTCACTACCGATTCTAGTGCAAGTGCCTCGCACACCCCGGCCGTAGCCTTTTTATGGGGAGGCTATCACTGCACTCCAGTGCCAGTGCCTTGAACACCTGGGCCGTACCCTTTTTATGGGAGGCTATCACTGCACTCCAGTGCCAGTGCCTCACACACTCCGGCCGTAGCCTTTTTATGGGGAGGCTAACACTGCACTCAGGTAATTGCAATGCCCCATTTGTGGGGAAGCTCTCACTACCAACTCTAGTGCCAGTGCCTTGCACACCTTGGCCATAGCCTTTTTATGAGGAGGCTATCACTGCACTCCAGTGCCAGTGCCTTACACACCCCGGCCGTAGCCTTTTTATAAGGAGGCTATGACTGCACTCAGGTTATTTCTAAGCCCCATTTATGGGCAAGCTCTCACTGCCAACTCTAGTGCGAGTGCCTCACACACCCCAGCCGTAGCCTTTTTATTAGGAGGCTATCACTACACTCCAGTGTGATGAAGGAATCGTTGTGCCTTGCTTACCCTGGCCATAGCCTTTTCATGGGGTAGCTATCACTACACCAAAAACAATGTTGATGAATTACAAACTTTACGCAAATAATACGACCCAGTGTTAGTCTGAGTCAATTCTTTGACCCCGGTTGCACTCAGTGCACGGTGGTCGAGTCTGGGCTCAGGCCGACTGTAACGACCCGCCATTTTCATGATAATATTGTGGGCCTAACTAGCTAGGTGTTACTCAAAATTAAAGCAATTATGTCAAACATTATTAGAAATCATAACTT
>JAURVB010007902.1:0-18730 GCA_033002965.1 Piper betle | reverse complement strand
TCCCAACTTGAGTTAATATTACGAAATACATCCCAAAAAATATAAGAAGAATATAGTAAAATAACATAAAATAAAATAATTGAGTTCTAAGTCGAATAACATTCTCTGAACCTAATAACCCAACCAAAACTAATACATAACGTGTCGTTTAGGCTTCTTTACAGTGTTAGGATGCGTTATTTATTAATTTTGGCTGGGTTATTCAGTTTAGAGCATGCTATTCAACTTATAACTCGATTATTTTATTTTATGATATTTTACTATTTTTTAAATATTTTTGAGATGTATTTTGTAATATTGACTCAAATCGGGAGCGAGCCAAGTTTTTATTACGAAACTACCCCCACACCTTCTCCCTGTTTCTTCCCCCACCGCCAGTGACCTTGTTGCCGGCCACCCGCTGCCAGCCAGAGATGTCGCCTGCCAGTGCCGTCGCCACCTCGCCAATGCCTCCCTTCCTTCCCCCTCTCCCTACCGTTTCCCTTCCCGGCCACCCACTGCCGCCCACCTTGCAAGCGTCACCGCCGGCCACCAACCCCGGTGACGACCTTTGGCGACCATCCCTAGCCTCTTCCCCTCCCTTCCCAATGGTGTAGACTGTGGTGATGACAGTGGAGGCGCAATCGAATGTGATTAGCGGCACCATTTCTCAGTGGCACTTCGCTAAGGAGTCACCCCTGAGCAGGAGTATTCGCAGTACTTTGAGGTCTGTTTCTTCTTCTTGTTGAGTTGAGGGTTTTCTTAGACATGTTGCTTCTCTGGATTTCTTTATATTGCTGTTGTGTATAGTCTTTGGAGCATAACATAACAAGTAGTTGAAATTGTGATGAGAAATTTGGTCGTAATCTTTAAAGCTTAACAGAAGAAATATTTGAAATTGTGATGTAATTCATATTTTATATCTATGCATTTTCTATTTTTGATATATTTTCTAACATTTTCTCTTCTCTTACTATTATATTTTTTATTTATAGAGAAACAACCAAGTTCATCATCAAACTTATTTGGAACAATGTGTAACACCCCGTTTCGGCTCACCCGTGAACCGACCCGGAAATGTCACCGGCGACCGAACCGTTCGCTAATCTACTAGATTCGGTTAAGCCGACCCGGATCTACTCTCGGCGTCTCAAGATGGAGATGCAAATGTGAAATGCATGAATGGGAATAATTGGGTTCTAACGCGGTCCTACATGCATGCTATGATGTACAAGCAAAAACAAGACAAACAATAAATGAGAAACCAAAAGAAAATATATGCTATTATGGGAAAACGGACAGAGTTTCCCCTAAAAGTGCAATAGGGGCCAACCTGTCCACAACAAGGGTATATAAATATTTTATGGAAATACGATAACACATACCAATCTATATTGACATTAAATCATTATCTCATTCGTTTTTACCCGAGCCGAGCCTGAACTCCAAGGCTCCCTACTCATTCATATTTATCAGTTCGTTTCATAACAAGTAATTCATGCAAGCAAACACATCAAAATTATCATTTACATAACAATAACACACCATCATTATACATACGTTACACGCGGCAGGTACATGTGTGCGCGGTTCCGTGCTGCTCCTCCGCAGTCCCGACAGCTTTCATCGCTCGCATTCCTCACCTACATATATATAGAAAAACCATCAGTAACGAGTGTTACCGGCCCGGAAAATAACTAATATCAATCTGGCACAGGAGAGCAAACTCTCCTGTTGAATCAAAACCATATACTTCCTCAAGAACTCTCATCAGGGCACATACGGGAGTCATCGCCGTCGGGCCGTCGCCCTCGGGTCGACAACGTCCCCCTTTCTTTCTCATTCTCATACCTTGGCCATTTCTCTATCGCTTCTCGCATCAAATTTCATTCCTTACCGCCCTCTGCACCTTCCATATTACTCCTGGCCTTGAGCACAAAGGCCGAGCACTCTCAGGCAGTCGCCTTCAGTACCCTTTGAACCAGAAGTCTAGACATGCGCTGCATTGCAGTACCCGTAAACCTCCACACTTCTCCGGGTTTGAGGAACTCAAAGGTGGAGTTGTCCGGATCCTTCGGGAATGAAGTGGGTTCTCCCCAGCTCCAGAGCCCGCTCTTCCGAGCACACGCCCTATCTGAAGACGTGGCCGCAAGTAACCCTCATCCCATCTCTTACCGAAAACGCGAAAACTATACATATATAGGCCTGGGTTGGGATTTATACAATAGGCCCGAAGGCAACTTGAGCTGGATCTGAAGTTCGAAAACAAACTCGAGGGATCTCATCCTCGAGGGTTATTAATCCGAAAAAGAACCGTTGGCTAAATGGCCCGAGTTAAGTGGGATCCGATAAAATGCCACTTAACTCGTCCTGCACATGATAAATCAAATAAACAATAGAGTAGCGTAAAAACAGAGAACGAGTCCTAAACGGACCTGGTAGAAGCTCCAAACGGGTCCACGCGCCTAGGCGGCGAGCTCCTACACCGTACCTACACAATCAAGCTAAAAACTAACGCCCGCATGATGAATCACACATCCTATAGCATGCACACACAATCAACACAATCACTCATCAATCAACACACATTAACCTATATCAATTCTAGCAAGTCTACTTAGGCTAGTTTGCATTAGATCACGATCATCGCCTAGTTACCCTAATTAATTTCTTAGCCTCCATTTTTAACACCACTCAATCAAACAAATTTCATATTTTATCCTTAATCAAATCTACATTTATATATATTATTATAACACACACACACAAATCCTGCCATGCAATTCTAATAATTAACATTTTTAAATAATTAAATTAAAATAAATTATACCTCGCGTCGTCGAAAATCGGCGACGGCTAAGGTTTCCGTTTCGTGGCTCGAAACTCGAATTCGGCACCTAGCGGCGTTCGAAGTCCGATCAGATTGAACCGGGTGCGTTCGGCGGATGATCGGACGAATTTCCCACGAATCCAATTTTCTGGCGGTTCCGGCGGTTTTCCGGCGAGTGTCAGCGGTTTTCGGCGGATTCCGGCGGTTTCCAGCGATGATTCGGGACGGGGCAATCAGGGGGTCTATCGGCACCAGCTCGACGAGCTTGGTCCAATGGTGGTGTCAAACAGAGCAGCCAGGGCGGCGATGGCTGTCGGCGGCGGCGATGGGCGGCGGCGGCGTGCTCCAATCGGGGCTGTGGCCGGCCTCGACGGTGCTCGGGATGGTGGGGGAAATGTCGGCGACGGCGAGAGGGTGGTTGTCGGGGTCACAGCGGCGGTGGAGCGGCCCAGACGGCAGCGAATCACCGAGGGAGCGCGTCGCGGCTCGTGGGGCGATTCCGACGTCGTGGCGGCGAGACGGTGGCCGGGGTGGGTCGTGGCGGCACGGCGACTGCACGGCGGGGCGGGGCGGCGTTGATAGGCGGCTGTACGACGTCGGCGGCAGCAACGAGCAAGAGGGGCGGCGGCGGTTTGGGTGAAGAAGGGTCGGGAGGGAGAAAAATACCCTCAATGGCAGTTTCGTAATTAAGTATTGACTCGATTCCTACTCGAGTCAAAATAATAACTAGTTCGTAATAAATTCTAAACAAAAATCTAGAAAAATCCCAAAAAATTAAACAAATACAACAACATCCAAATGGCATGCTCTATAACTAATAACCCACCCGAATATAATCCAACGCATCCTAATGCGTTATTCGGCCTAAAACTATTCTGCGATAAAATAAAAATAACAATCAATACTGCATACCTCCATATACTTGATAACCCATTTTTCATCATCTTTCAGACGTTATCATCGTACACTTGAGCATACATGACCCTCATCGCTCATAACTCACAGCTGGCCTCAACTCAGCTAGCGGTCCATGAAGCTGACTCGACTCGAACCGACAGTTGAACTGACTGGTTCACTCCCGTAAAACTCTGACTCGAGTCACGGGTTTTACACAGTGAATATAGAAGAATAGGAAGATATTGATAATTGTGTTGATTAAGATAATATTTCAACATCTTCATGTCGATAATGAACTTGTGAGAATGTTATATTTTGTTTTTACTCTTCTAATATTTGTAAAATATTTCTACAAGTAATTAACTCTTTTATATTTTTTTCATGAAAAATCAACTACTAGAATATTTTATCGTTTAAATATATATTATATTGGACTATTATTTAATGTCACTGATTACTTTAGAGCTTTTATACATTAATTATTTTTTGTTTGACTTCGAAATATATAGAATTTAAATTTTAAAAAGTTAGTAAACTGTGGTAATAATTGAGAGTATTCTAACTATAGTAAGTAGTTTGATATGATTATTAATGTAAATGAATTGTTCTAAATTCTTAAATATAAATAGATTTTTATCTTTTTTCAATATAAGTTATTTTTTATTATTTTAGATATTATTTATCAATTTTATGTATAAACTTAATTAATTTTACTCTATATTATAATTTGAAATATTTATAGAACATAAAATTAGCCTCACAAATGTTGAAGGTATTATGTTATTGATATAAAATATTGGACACTTGGTCGGTCGGACAAAGAAATGTCTATGCTTGGTTTGTTTTTATTCAATAAAATTCGGTTGGACATGCTTTGTAAGTCGGTCGGACTCGGTAATTCGGACGTCCGCGCCCTCCTTATCCTCTACCATACTCGTTAAATCCTAACTTATCGGAGATTCTGAATATATATTTCCTCCATCTCTACCATTTCTCTCTCCTTATCCACTTCTCCAGCTTTCTCGTTACGTTTCATGCATTCTACTTTCTATTTCTGCCCTAGTCGTCTCTTCCCTTCTTAGCATTAAAGCTTCGTTACAACGTCCACATCTTCATAATCTACAGATAAAAAGTTTGGTCTTCGACAAATGAAAAACGAGTGG
Organism: Piper betle; assembly: GCA_033002965.1. Classification (NCBI taxonomy): domain Eukaryota; kingdom Viridiplantae; phylum Streptophyta; class Magnoliopsida; order Piperales; family Piperaceae; genus Piper; species Piper betle. The sequence goes on along the minus strand of JAURVB010007902.1, from coordinate 13,861 downwards.
TATTTGTTAGTATTGATTACTCCTCTCTGTCATCTTCTAATTTTTATATTCAAACTTCCATGGTGGTGCAAATTAATGTCCTTTCTATTACTTCTCATTGAACCTCCATTTATATTTTTTAGTTTTTTACACGTTATGATTTATATTTTGTTTGATCGTCAAAATTATTAAAGAGTAAAGGGAGCAATTTTAAGACAAAACTACGGGCAGGGAAGGAAAAGTAAATTGTTCAGTACGCAGCAAATTTGTTTTTTTTTTTGGGTTTCTTTTTCTGAGTTCATAAAACAAATTTTATGTTATTAAAATTTGTACGCTGTAGTGTATACACATTGACATGGAGCAACGAGCAGATTCCGAAACTTCCTTCTCCATTTATGGCTGTAGTAAAGAACTTTTGGACGACTTGTTGATTGAAATCTTTCTTCGGTTGCCTATCAAATCACTTTACAGACTCGAGTGTGCATACAAAGCATGGTGCAACATCATCTCTACCAATCTGCTTACCGAGAAGAGATTAAAGACATCATTATCAGGTTTTTATCACCAAGCACACAAGAAACCTGCGAGTCAGAATCTCAAACTAGCCACGTACTTTTGTATCGGAACCAACAAGGTGTATCGTGATTCCACCATGGAAGCCACAAACCTCAATTTTCTTCAGGCTACCCAAATTTCCAAATCGTTTCCTTATGTAATGGTTTGGTTCCTTGTCGGGCCATGTCGAGCAACAATGTTGCAACATGTTTTGTATGTAATCCTTTGACAAAGACATGGGAGAATTTGCCGAGGCTACCCAACAATATTGCGTATCATGATTATCATTCAACGGCTGCTCAATTTGATTTTGATCCTGCACTTTCTACCGATTACAGAGTGGTACTGTTTAATCGTGTTCTTCATGGCCATCGCTGCATGATTTATTCCCTAGATGGTTATATATTCCCCTGATAAAGGTTTTTGGCTTGAGAAGAAATTTCGAATTTCATATGCCTCGTACGCTCATGGTTTGATCAACTTTAGGCAATTTGTCTACATGAACGGATTGCTATTTTCTCTTCAATCGAGCAGTTCGCCTCACTTTGTATTCATATCTTGCGTCGAGAAAGGTAAACACCAGTGCATACCACTGCCCGTGGAAGATGCGAAGTTTGAGATTTTATACTATGTGGCCTACACTTACATTGATTGGGCAGTTCATGTCTGGAAGCTAATAGAGGACTGCACAAGTAGAGAACTTGAACGGAAGATTGTAGCATGTGTTCAACTTCCTAAGGACAAACTTTCCCTCTGATACCAATTCGCAATCTGTGTGGACGATTTCTGGCCCATGGCCTTTTATCCATATCAAGATGTTCTTCTTATAAAGGGGCATGGAAAGATTTTTTCCTACCATTTGAACAATGGTAAGTTGGAGGCAATTTGTTCTATCATGTTGGCAGAGCCTTCGTTGGTTTACAATATGGATTATTCAGATATATGGTCTATCCATGTCTATCCTTATATACCATGCCTGCACTATTTGGCAGAAAGCTCCAATTAAATCCTTGAAATAGCTAGCTAGTTAGCTATATGTCAAAAATGTTTCCTGTTGTAAAATTTTCTTACCAGTTTAACTATTGCTGGGTTCTTTCATGATTGATTATTATTTGTGGGGAAAAAAATGAAAAGTTACAAGTTAAGGAACAAAAAAAGCTTCTCCTACATTCTACATATCATTCTTTAATCTCCCTAAGCAAGTCCTAATTTTTGGAAGTGAAGATGGCATCTATTCTGTTGCTAGTGTCAGGACTGCCAAACATGACGTCTACCAGGTCTACAATCTAGTTATCCATCTCTTTCATAATGCCAGCTTTCTCCGGTCTCCTTCATAGACAGTGAAGGCACTTGGAAAGGGTGGTAAGTAATAGAGATGTCTGTTTAAATTGATGGTCACTGGCTGTAAATTCTTCCACATTGAAAATGCTGCATAACTCGATGGTGGTGGACACAATTAGCTTATATGCGATACATACGAACATTGTAGATCTATGTACAAAACCGTGCTCAGTCCGGAGCAAATTTAAAGAAATCAAGCAAGGCCAGTTAGCCCCTGTTAGAATTTGATAACTTGGTTCCACACTACAATTTAGATAAATTAAAAAAACTTAATATATTTTAATAATGACTTGGTGTAGTCATCTATAAAATCTATTAGTAAGTAAGCATTCATGGAGTTTGGCCTTAGAAAATCATAGAGTAGAGTCAACAAGTTTTTGGAGTGAAAAGAGTTTTAGAACTATGATTATGAATTGATCACTATGTGGCATAATTCTTATATGCAAATTATATATATGGAAATCCCTCTGCACATTATTGTACGCATTATTTACCTTATTATATGTTTTCTCTATCCATAATTTTTACTGAACTATATGCCACTTTCTCACGAGTACAAGGAACCTTTTAGCTAAGATGGTAAAAAGTAATTAATTGGTGTTATAATTTGTAGTAATTGTTCCATAAACTTGTCTGATTAGTTGATATAAAAAAGAGCCTTATATAAATGAGTTAAGGCTCATACTGTTTATAATGAGTCACAGCTTCTGTAAGAAATTATTAATGGCTACAAGATTTTTTAAAGGTTATAATCTCCTCGTGAGAAGTCATAAGTTAAAAGATGATACTGTTCATTCCGGGAATCGATACTTTCTCACTTTCATGAATGTCTATGGTCGATAGGATTGTGTGTGTGTGTGTATACGAGACATAACTCTAGCAATCTTGGTTTAACATGCAGATTTGATGATTTCTGATTTGTAATTTCATTCATACCAGAAGTTCATTTGCTGCTATGAAATAGAAATTATGAATCATGATCAAATATGTTTAATCTTCAACTTCTATTTGGAGCAATTTAGTTGGTCTCACTCCTTAATGTCCACATATATAAATTTAAAAATAAATAATTGTGATAATTATAAATTTCAAATTAATCTAATGTTTTCAACCCTTTATCTTAAATATTATTTAAGTAACTATAAAACCCCGAAAAAATAGTCAGGATATTTTGTTTAAGGTTTTGTAAATCTTAGAACAAACTATAAATAATAGTTAATTAAATTAATTTTTAAAATTAATATCATAAATTATCAATTATAACCTTTAGAGTACCGGTACAAGGGTTTTAAATAAGTTTTATTTATTAAATTTTTGGGATTGGGACCCATTCGCATAAATTCAATAGTTAATTTTTTAACTTTTTGTTATCACACAAATGATTAATTATGAGTGATTACATTCTTTTTTATAAAATTTAATGTAGTGACTTTTTGAATTCTACACATATTTTTCTATATCAAGAAGCATTTTATTGATGGTAAATAACACATCAACTTGATAGTTTATAAATACATTTAGCTTACAAAGGGCAGATTTTTGAGAAGTTTCATTCATATTAGGATCATGTGTTATAGTTGCGGGTGCCTCATCACGATTCCAGGTCCTATTTGGGAGTCTTGGTTGGCCTGAGCCCACATTCGACCGCCATGTGCCCAGCGCAATTGGGGTCATAGAATTGACTCTAGTTCGACACACGGCAGCACCACTTAAAATTTTTGAAAGATTAAAATACCTACCCTCATGCCAAAAGGGGTGACAGGATGCAGTGGAGCAAGATGACTCATTATACACTTGTGATACCGAGAGGGTGAGTCAATGACAAACATCGGTAACTATAGGCTGAAGGCCACGTAGCGTATGTGCGCATATTTGAGATTGTAGCTGAATGTGCGGCCACCCTCCTAACATATTAAGAACTTAGCATATGCTCATAATCACTAAAAGTCGAATTAATAATGTTGTGGAATATACTAATATTTTCTTGTAATTATATGACTTATTGTTTTTATCACTAACTTGGAATTGCCTTTGCAGGGATGAGCATGGAATGATGGGTAGAGTCGGGACAACAGGAGGACTCTGTTATTAGACTATTCTTTTTCTAGATTGTTTGCATGGTAGTGAGATTTTGGTTTGGTTTATGAGGCTTAGATTATTTCGATGATTTACTATATTATATTTTATGCCATGGTTTTTAAAATCTTGACAATTAATAGAAAAATTGATTTATGAGATACTTAGTTTCATATAATAACACTTAGCTCGTGGTTCAGAACGGGCGGGTCGATACAACAACTGCAATAAAGTTTATGATTAAATAATTTATAAACTAGTGCACGTTTTGAAAAATCTAAAAGTATGACATATTGTTTGTATTTAAAAAAAAAAGAATTTATCAACCTTGTAGTGGAGGAACTCTTGAAAGCCCAAATTTTGTTAGCCTCTTTTTAAATCTTTTAGCAGCTTTGTACGTCCAAAGATTTTTTTAGGAACCGTCAATGCCATCGCTCGAGCCAGAATTTCTTGGACTATAAGCAAATCTGTGCACTATAAGCAATTTCCAGTTCGAGGAATTAATGCCCATACCAGCAATTCCAGCCTCCCAGGTGCTAACGTCTACACCACACCTCGTTTTCTTCTTCATCATGATGTCGGACGCGTCCGCCGTTTTTGTCGCTGCCCCTCATTTCTCATATGAGGGAAGAAAATCTCTAGTCACCTGCATCATACCTACCTTCATCGTTCGAGTCCATCACGAAGTCACTTTGACGAATATTATATGAAATCCCTTCCTATGCTCTATACATATGCATGTATGATTTTGTTTTCATTATTTAAGTGATGTTGGGAATTATGTATGATTTTGTTTTCATTATTTAAGTGATGTTGGGAATTATGTATAGCGTGTGCATCACGTGCTCCCCAAACCCTTGGTGGTGCATTTGATAAGGGTTTAAAACGACACGTATTTGTACATGTGGAGAAATGGCCATAGGGTTAATTATTAAGCTGGCTTCGCTTATGAACATGTTGGAGGAGATATAAGGAGGGCCGGAGAGGGCTATTATTTATGTTTGTTAAGCCTCGCCGATGAGTAATTTTGGCGTTTATGATATATTATGATTGTTCGAAGAGTGCTTCTCGATTGCCAATCAGGCAGCCTCTCATTTTGTGCCCTTTATGCAATATTTTTGTTGGAGCGTGCTTGATATAATTCCATGGGTATTCTCATAGTGATTTGTCAATTTTTATCACTTTTCCTCAGTTATTTTAGGACTCAATGACACCAGCTGTTGATGCCTTTGTGTATTCTGTATGTATGTAAGGTTCCTTTGCGTTGGCCCGCACAAATGGTTGGATCAGCACAAGTTCATGTGGTGGTGGCTTGTGTGCTCCTTGTTGGTTTTTTGATGTGCTTGAGCTTTGGTGAACATTGACCATCTTTATCTGTTGTGTACGATATGTATTTGTCTTTGAAAGGTCATGTGAACTATGTATTGTTATGTATTCTTTGATCGACTTGGTATGAGATGAAGTTAGGGAAATGTTTACACTTTGCATAATGAACTTAATTGCACGTGGAAAATTCTGCAGTATGCAAGTTTAATGGGGTTTTGTAGGTTTCTCCAAGCCCCGGAGTCCCGGAAATTTGAGTTTCCTTTATAAATGAGATCTTGTTACTCGTATAGGACTTTCCTTTTTGTTAAGTCTCAAACCCTAAATATAATTGCAAACATATAATTCGTTGTGGAATTGTTGTTTGCTTCTTTTGCTTGGGTGTCTTTGTTTTCTTTTTCTTTTCTTTTTGCCCTTGTTCTTAACCACCTTGACCGAGTTTTCGACTCTTAATGACCCATTTTTGGTTCAAGGTAGATGCCTACCTTCAATGTGAAATGGTGTTTGTGTAATGCCTTGATTCGGTTCAGCAAGTGAATCGAATTTGGGTGTTACACGGAGCAAATCCACCAGCATTAATCTTTGATGAAGAACCTGTTTCGACTAATAATACAATAACGAATAACTCGACCCAATCGATACCAATCTAAAAGCAAAGCCTTCTCTCACAATAAAACAGGTTTCTTTCTCTTCTTCTGTGCTCTAGAAACCTAGACAACACTTCTCAATTGATAGCTCCTTAAAATAGATCTCCCACCGAAAAATCCCTAAAAATTTGGCCTAACAAGCCTAAAGAATCGTCTAAAACGGACCCAAAATCCGTCCAAAACTCACTCCCGGGTTGGACGGCCAGCATTTCTTGCCGCCCAGGCATTATAAGCAATTTCCAATTCTAGGAATTAGAGTCTAAACCAGCGTTTCCTGGCTACCGGGCACGCCTCCTTTTCTAATTCTTCATGCCGCCGGCCGAGTCCGCCATTTTCGCCGCTCTGCTCCTTCATGAGGGAAGAAAACCAACAGTCACCTTCATGATACCTCCTTCTGTCGTTCGAGTCTAACTTTACCCCGAATTTACTGCTGTTCGCAAGATTGCCACCACTAAAAGAGAAATTGTTACCAAAAAAAAAAGAAGAAAAAAACTTTAACCAACCCACAATAGAAGCCAATCCTTCGGCCTTCCCCATTGTAATTTAAATTTCTGGTGGCAATCCAGACATTGCAAGAAATATTTATCTAGCACCCACGTATAATAAACGAGACTTTTCCATCCCACAAATAATTAACGAAATTATATAAAATTTATTACACAGGCATGAGCATGGACGATGTCTTGTCCCATGTTGTCAGGTGGCACCCACCTCTAGGCCATAAGCATTTTTGACATGATGTTGGTTGCTAATTGGAGTGGTATTGTTCATTAAAGGTACGAGGTTTGGTTGTCTTCAAATTGTTTAAAAGAAATGTAAAATTTAAAAGGCACAAATTTTCTTGATTTAGATGTCTTAAAATTTAGTCAAAATTTTTTTTAATTTTAGTCAAATTAAGTCTATGTAAAAATTTCACAAAGCAAATAGACCTTTAGTTTATTTAATGTGTAAGTGACTGAGGCTCAATGAAATATAAATAGACTTGAGCATAAAAATGTTTAACTCATCTCGAAATCAGATACAATTAACCATGATAAAATATTCATCTCAGTAATTAAAATTGGTTCATTTGAATTGATCAAAATCGGTCATTATTCTCCTTTCTCTGGTACCCCACATCATTTTATAACATGTCATTAGACTATTATTAGTTATATTTTATTTTATTTTATTTTATTTTTATTTTTATTTTTGTGATTTATTTTATGAGCAAGGAACAAGTTACTTTTTATTACCTAAACTACCCCCTCTTCATTCCCTTCTCTCTCCCTCGTTCTCCATCACCCGAGCCAGGCCACCTTCTCCGACCGCTGCCGCGCACTGCCGTCCCAGTCCCTCGCCGCCCGCCCACCCCCTCGCAAGCCGCCCCCGCCTAGTCCCACGCCGTTTGCCCCCTTGCAGCGCGCCCCACCTAGTCCCTCGCCGCCCACCCGCCCCCTTGCAGCCTGCCCTAGCCTAGTCCCTTGCCGCCCGCTCCATCTCAGCGCACCCCCGCCCAGTCCCTCGCCGCCCGCCCGCCCGCCCTGCCCACTCCCTCGCTGCCCTCCGCCTCACCCGCCTTGTCCCTCGTCGCCCTCCCCTCACCCGCCTTGTCCTTCGCCACCCTCCCCCTCACCCACCTTGTCCCTCGCCGCCATCTCCCCCGTCCCACGCCCCCCTCCCCGCCTAGTCCCTCGCCGCCCGCCACCTCGCCGTCCAGTCCCTTGTGGCCGTCTCCCCCCACCCCACCCAGTCCCTCGCCGCCTGCACCCCCCCTGCCGGCCCCCAGCCAGCCGACCCGTTTGCTCAGTCTCCTCCCGCCTGAATCGACGTTGACACGGGATGAGAATGGGCTCGGCCTGCCGATTCTTGGTCCAATTTTTAACCAGAACGATTATTGCAACAATTGTTCTGGTTAGACATGGGAGAATTTTGCCGAGGGTACCCAACAATTATGCGTATCATGATTATCATTTAACGGTTGCCCAAATGGATTTTGATCCTGCACTTTCTACCCATTACAGAGTGGTACTGTTCAATCGTGTTCTTCATGGCCATCGCTGGATGATTGTTCCGGAGATGGCTATATATTCCTCTGATAAAGGTTTTTGGGTCGAGAACAAATTTCGAATTTCATATGCCTCGTACGCTTATGGTTTGATCAACTTTAGGCAATTTATCTACATGAACGGATTGCTATTTTCTCTTCAATCTATCAGCTCGCCTCCCTTTCTATTGATATCTTGCGTCGAGAAAGGTAAAACCAGTGTATACCACTGCCCGTGGAAGATGCGAAGTTTGAGATTTTTAATGTGGCCTACACTTACATTGATTGGGCTGTTCATGTCTGGAAGCTAATAGAGGACTACACAAGTAGAGAACTTGAATGGAAGATTGTGGCATGTGTTCAACTTCCAAAGGACAAACTTTCCCTCTGCTATCAATTCTCAATCTATGTGGAGGATTTTTGCCCCATGGCCTTTTATCCATATCAAGATGTTCTTCTTATAAAGGGGCATGGAAAGATTTTTGCCTACCATTTGAACAATGGTAAGTTGGAGGCAATTTGTTATATCATGTTGGCAGAGCCTCAGTTGGTTTACAATATGGATTATACAGATATATGGTCTATCCATGTCTATCCTTATATACCTTGCCTGCACTATTTGGCAGAAAGCTCCAATTAAATCCTTGAAATAGCTAGCTAGTTAGCTATATGTCAAAAATGTTTCCTCTTGTAAAATTTTCTTACCAGTTTAACTATTGCTGTGTTCTTTTATGATTGCTTATTATTTGGGGGAAAAAATGAAGAGTTACAAGTTAAGGAACATAAAAAGCCTCAACTACATTCGGCATATCAGTCTTTAATCTCTCAAGGCACGCCCTAATTTTTGGAAGTGAAGATGGTATCTATACTGTTGCTAGTGTCAGGACTGCCAAACATGACGTCTACCAGGTCTACCACCGCGTTATCCATCTCTTTCACAATGCCACTGCTTTCTCCGGTCTCCTTCGTAGACAGTGAAGGTACTTGGAAAGGGTGGTCGGTAATAAATGTCTGGCTAAATTGTTGGTCACTTGCTGCAAATTCTTCCACATTGAAAATGCTGCTTAACTTGATGGAGGTGGACACAATTAGCTGTGCCGGTGCTTCACTTTCAGATTTTTCATGTTTGCTGTCAAAAGAGGATGGTGCCTTGAAAAGCGTTTGGCATGTACGTGAACCGCTAAATGTGACATGGAACATATAGCAGTTATCATCGGCTCTCTGCACTTGCTTCTTTGCTTCACAACCCGCGTTACTGTGTGTGCACCTGTAGCAGCTCCTGAAACGACAAAATCACTGCTACTAGTTTTTTTGTGTATGTGCTGCTGTTCTTTGTGACAAAATGCCAGTGTGAAACTAATTTATAATGTTTTTCTTTCTTTCCCTGGATGATAATGTAATAAGTCACCACGTGCTAGAGGAATGGTGGACAAGATTTTCATTAATCTTTGATTCAATAGAATCTATATATTACAACAGAACGATGTCAATTATTTGACGTGTACGTAGCCCTCTCTATTAACGAATATATGCGATACATATGAACATTATAGATCTATAAACAAAACCATGCTCAGTCCCGGAGTAAATTAAAAGAAATCAAACAAGGCCAGTTAGCCCCTATTAGAATTTGATAACTTGGTTCCACGCTACAATATAGTACCACTTTTGTCTTCGGTGAGCCGCGGAGCATATATATATGAGGTTGATATGAGTTATATAATTTTGAAAACCGTGGAAAAATATCTGAAATATAAATATAACTATAATCCACTTATAGTATTGTCGTGCACATATATACTTTAGACATATTTCTCTATAATTTTAAAGATAGTTTGTGGGTTATATTTCCCCCCATATTAGTATAGTCTATGATAAACTTAAGTATACTCTAAAATTTGCCATGAGCAATAGTAAAATTTTGTTATAGTGAGTCACATGATGTTAAATTATCGCTAAATTAAAAGAAAGCTAGATATATAACACAATTATCACTACAACAAATGGTTTTTCCTCACATTTCAAAAAAATATAGTGGAGAAAAGTGATCGTCTTATCCATGCCAATTTTTACATTGGAGAAAAAACTTAGATTTTTTTTATATTTAGAAAATTTTAGATTTTTTAGTATTTAGAAAATTTTAAAAGTAATATGTATTAATTTTCAAAATTTTCTCCACTATCGAAAAAACATGGAGAAAGTTTTCTCCGCCTCATTTTTCTCCACTTCACTTGTCTCCACGTTTAAAGATTAATGAAATATTTTGGAGTGGAGAAAAGATAGAAAATTAATGTATACTCACCTTCAAATATATTAAAAAAATTATAATTTTTCTCCACGGTTATGAATAGCGTTGAGGAGACATGAGAAAAAGTCTTCTTCTTCTTTTTTTGGAGTGAATGTAAACATCTTGAAACTAATATGTGAGTACTATTTCCTCATGACTTTCTCCAATTCATAAAGCTGGAAATTGAAGCAATGCCTCTTCTAAACGGTACAGAGTTGATATAGTTCAACGAATTTTCGGCAGAATATGACCACTTCAAAAATTGCGTTGTCTATGTATAATGATGACCTTTTATTTATACTAATTAGATATACGGCATAGTTATATCTTATTCATATACTGTTATTCAACCTAGCAATGCGTGATTAAGGTGGCCCAACATGACGTATATATACTAACGCTTCTGAAAATATTGGTTTCTTGAGTTCACATATGATGGCAAGGAAAGTCGCAACATGTGGCAAGGAGAAACTGAGCCACACCAAAATTGACTTTTTCTATCATGTCACAATTTGTAACACTTTCGTCATCTACATAATAACCGGCCTTCCATCTTTTGGTATTATATATATACGAAAATAATAGAGCACAAAACTTTTTCTATTTGTTAACTTTGTTAACTTACATCTATTGTGACCATCAACTTTTCATCTAATTATTCATGTAATTAAGTAGCTATAAGTAGTTCTTAAAACACCCCACCATAACTACCTAATGTGAACTATTAGAAGAAAAACCGACGATTATGATCATATTTGACAAAGTTCATAAATAAGAAAAAGGTTCACACCCTATCATACAAAAAATATCATGTTTGCCCACAATAAGCTATAGAGTAAATGTAAAGTAGGCTAGGCTATACTACTATGAAGAAAAGTAAAGTCAACAATATAATTTTTAAAATAGTGAAAAAATATACTAATATATATATATATATGGAAAAAGATTGTTGTACTCCAGCACAGCCATCTTGGCTGTGCTGGAGTTTGATCTTGGCCGTTGGATTAGCATCCAACGGCCAAGATCAAAAAAAAAGGGGCGGAGGGGCGGGAAGGATGCCCGGCCACGGCGACGGTCGGGGGGGGTGGCGGCGGCGACAGGGGACGGGGGCGCGGCGCGGCGGGGTGGCGGGCGGAGGCCGAGGGGGGCGCGCGGGGCGGGGGCCGAGGGGCGCGACGGGGTGGCGGGCGGGGACGGGGGAGGGGGGGCATCGCGCGGCCGGGTGGCGAGCGGGGACGGGGTGGCGGGCGGGGGACGGGGAGGGCGTCGCGCGGCGGGGTGGCGGTGGTGTCGCCCGGCGGCGGGGCGGCTAGATCCGCCGCCCGTCGCCCGGCGGTTACGTCGCCGCCCGGCGGCGGCGGCGACGGGAGAGGCGGGGGGTGGCGTCGCGTCGGCCGGCGGCGGCGCTGCTAGAGAATTTTTTTTATTGCTGGAGAAGGGGGAAGTGGGGGCATGTTTCAGCCGTTGGATTTGATCCAACGACTGAAACACTACAGCACAGCCATCTTGGCTGTGTTGCAGTACAACCCCCCACCACTATATATATATATATATATATCCACGGCATGGATTATATTGTCACAGGCATATATACTATGAAGATATTTTTTTATAATTTTTAATACTTTATCGTGGGCTATAATTTCCCACGTTAGTATAGTCCACAATATTCTTAAGTATATTCCACAGAAAAAAAATTTGTAGTACTATATATATATATATATATATATATATATACACATTGTCTTTTTTTTTTTGAAGTCTTCATTTTATCTTTTGTAATTACCTAGAAAGTGACAGAAAGCATCCTTTTTATTGAGTGTGAAAATGAAAACCATGATATGATATCTACATGTTAATCTTTACACTAATGTGAAAAGGAGGATTTTCCACAAGCATGTTGGTAAATTTCATGCAGATCAGGCAATGGTGCGGACAGATAATTTACCTTGGATATTTCGAGCGGGGAATCTCCTTTTGCCCATATTTTCTCCGTACATGCCCATCAGGGGAGGTTGATCTGAATTGTCTTGGTCAAGCACTCTCAGACATACTTTCTCCTTGCTGTCCTCCCTGCACTATTCCCAGCACCCTCGTCTAGATTAACATAATTATGATTCATTGATCTTTTTGAGAAAAGAAAGAGTTTAGTTAGAAATAAAGACAGTAGGGTAAATATTTTTCCTCTTACTTTTTACATTATGATCCCACTCACCTTCTTCTTGATCTTCCTCGTGATGTCGACACATTGATCGTCACCGCAGCCGCCAAACTTTCTTCCCGATCTTTTCGCAGAGGAAAGAAGTCCGTCCTGGGCTGCTGTCCGCAGCTGCCGCTCATGGGCATGACGTCCATGGTCAGCTGCTGGCCATGATAGTGAAATATCTCAGCCGGCGTGTCGATCAGTGCCTGGACAATATGATCAGAATTTTGAAGTGGGTTCTGCGGATTGAGCTTGATGATAGCACTGATGAACGTGTTTACCATCTCTACACAAGAATCAAGAAGCAAACTATTTTTCTCCCCGCGAACCATTTCTTGGAGCTGGTTCACCTTCGTCTCTTGTTCTCTGGCCAGCTTTCACCCACCAAGAATGGTAGAGATCTCGTCCATATATGCTTCTTGATGCAGTTTTGGTAGAGCGAAACGTAAAAGAAAAATCAAATAAAGGGTATAACAACTTGTTTGAGTGTGGTCTAAATGTGTGTCTAAGACCCGAAATGCGTTGTTTCGAGATATATATATATATATATATATAGAGGAGTGATTTGCTGTACTGCAGCACAGCCAAGATGGCTGTGCTGCAGTGTTTCAGCCGTTGGATCAAATCCAACGGCTGAAACATGACAACCATAAAAAAAAATTTGCTCCGCCGCCGGCCGCCGCCGCCGCCGCCGCCTGCCGACGCGTCGCCGCCACCCCGGCCGACGCGACGCCACCCCCTGCCCCGCCCGTCGCCGCCCCGCCGGGCGGCGACGTATCCGCCGGGCGACGGGCGGCGGATCTAGCCGCCCCGGTCTTCCCCTGCCGGCCCGCCGCCCCGCCGCCGGGCGACACCACCGCCGCTCGTCCCCCGCCCGCCACCCCGCCGCGCGGCGCCCATGCCCGCCACCCCGCCGCGCGGCGCCCCGTCCCTCGTCCTCCGTCCCCCGCCCGCCACCCCGCCGCGCCCCCTCGGCCCCGCCGCCACCCTGCCCCGCCCCCTTCGGCCCCCGCCGCGACCCCGCCGCGCCCCCCTCGGCCCCCGCCCGCCACCCCGCCGCGCCCCCCTCGGCCCCGCCGCCACCCTGCCCCGCCCCCTTCGGCCCCCGCCGCGACCCCGCCGCGCCCCCTCGGCCCCCGCCCGCCACCCCGCCGCGCCCCCCTCGGCCTCCGCCCGCCACCCAGCCGTGCCGCGCCCCGCGCCCCCGTCCCCTGTCGCCGGCGCCCCCCCGGCCGTCGCCGGCGCCGGGCAGCCTTCCCGCCCCCTCCGCCGTCGCTGCTGCGGCGGCGCCGGCGCCGGCGCCGCCCCCCTTTTTTCCTTTTTTTTTTTTAGATCTTGGCCGTTGGATGCTAATCCAACGGCCAAGATCATACTGCAGCACAGCCAAGATGGCTGTGCTGCAGCACACACTTCCTTTCTCCATA
>JAURVB010007901.1:0-11113 GCA_033002965.1 Piper betle | reverse complement strand
TGGCAAGGTGGGGCAAGGTGAAGGGCGCTGCTGTTGGGGCAAGGTGGGGTTAAAGGGCGGTGGGGCGGTGGTGGCGGCGGGGCGGGGCGGGGCGGCGGTGGTGGCATGGTGGTGGTAAAGGTGCTGCTGTACAAGGTAAAGGTGTTGGGGCAGAAGGCGGTGTTGGGCTGTGGGCTGCAGCGGTGGTGGTGGTGGTGGTGGTGGTGGTGGTGGTGGTGTGAAGGTGGGGCGAAGGTGGTGGTGGTGGTGGTGGTGGTGGTAAAGGGCGAAGCGGTGGTGTAGCGGCAGCGTAGCGGGTGGTGGTGGCAGCGGTGGGCGTGGTGAAGGCGGCGGTGGTGGGGCGAAGGTAAAGGGCGGTGGTGGTGGTGGTGAAGTTAGAAGATTAAATTTATCATTGATTAAAATAGCATTTGTTCATCTATTTTATGTGATTCACATATGAGATGGAAATATACTCATATGTCCTGGGTAACTATTAAGGGCAAAACTTAAAGTATCATTTTGCATACACAATTTCATAAAGATATATGAGTTAGGTGCGAGTGATAAGTTTATGGTGAATCGAGAGATGTCATAAATAATTAATTCGTGTGGTTAATAATACAAATGTGCAATTTATAGATATAAGTTATAACTTTAATCAAATAGAGCACTAAGTGAAATTGAAAATCCTAGGTTTGTCGTCCCGAAGTTAATATTTAATTTGAATATTGGATTTTTAATTAGTTTAGCTTTAATTTATAATTAAATTACTCTTTGAATTTGCTTTTATTTAAGTATAATTAATTAAATTAGTTTTAGTAATTGAAAATTTCTAGTAATAATTCCTCGTGGGAGGATACTTTTTTATCATTTTTATTACTTGATTCAGCACGTGCATTTGCGTTATAATTTACACATCATGACACTTAACTAATGAACATATATGTGAAGTCTTTACAATCGTAGGTGTTATATATATAATGTGGGTGGTATGAAACGCTTGTGTGATATGGATGATAGTGTTATAGGACAGTGCACCCTATTTTAGCTATGCATATTAGTGACAATGCTTAAATCGAGAAAAAAAACCAATGAATTGAGTCTTCTATGTGTGAAGATTGTGGGATTATTGGAAGTATGAAGACCAATGAAGTATAGAGACATGTATAGAGTCATTTCAAATGATTATTCAAATGCAATAGAGTATCAACATTTGAAGTGTCTTTGAATAATTTGGCTTTAGGACGTAGATGTAGTGAAGAAGTATATCAAAATGACTCATGTGTTCAACCATCTCAAAGTAGAAGTGGCAGAAAATTGTAAATCATGATTTTGTTAAAATGAACTTGAATATAAAAATAAAAGATATTTAAGCTATCTTTTATAAAGCTAGTTACAAGTATACTAACGCATCATGGAGAAAATGCCTAACATAATTTAACTGAAAAAATAGATGATTGAGTAATTTTCTCTTTATAGACATAATATATTTTTAAGGATGAAAATTCTTAAAGTGGGAGATTATAAAACCCTGAAACTAACTAGGTTATTTTATTTAAGGTTTTGTAAATCTTGGAACAAATCTTCAATATTATTTAATTAAATTCTTGCCTTCTAAATCTTGCCTAGTTAATTATTATTAGAAAAATAAGAATAATAATAAAATAAACATTGGGTAAACTAGGTTTTGCAAGTGGATAACGATTGTTGGGCATTAAAGGATATAAGGGAAAGTTTAAGCAAGTAGGTACTAAGCATGTTAAAATCCTTTTGGGTGAATCTTCATGTTTTTTACCGTCATCACCTATTCTTCTCCTCTACCTTCCTTCTTGTGTCAACTTTATTTACCTATTTACCTTTCTTCTTGCTTGATATCTTTTCTTTTCCCTCTCCTTGTTTTTTTTTCTCATTTTCATGCATGATAAAAATTAAAAATAAATCAACAAATTAATTTGTATGGTTTGTATTTTTCTGCATGCATGAATAGTTGGGCCACTATGTTAATTTATATATTATACTTAGACAACATATAAGAGAAAATCATGTTAGGTGCATATCCAATTAAGTAAGTTGGTAATTACATTATAGTGTTTGTTAATTCTTTTGGGATGTAAGAATCAGGTTTGTTATTAATTAACCGGCTAATATTTCTCTTGGCTATGTAGATAAGTATTAACATTATAAATTAAGACAAGAGGTTTATTAGAGAATAATATAATAATTGATTATATATAATGTCATATACAATATACACTTTAAATTAATTGTTGTGATATTAGTTACTTCATTATATTACATATATAGTACAACCATTATATAAGTATCAAACTTTTAAAATGCTATTAAACAAATAAGGTATTAGTTTTATATCATGTTAATTCATCAACTTATAGTTATACTTTGCTACTGGAATGATAAATTAATTATAGTAAACTCATAAATTACTGATGAGTACTTAGGGTAGATTAATATATATATATATATATATATATTATATATATTTGGCCTAATTAATAAGTTATTATGGGGCTTACAATTTTAACTATTTTATATAGCTAATGAGGTATAAACTACATTATTAATTTATGAGCTAATTTATGAGTCAGAATATAGATAACTTACTTATTAGTATATTTTAATCATTTGAGTAATTATCATGGGTTAACCTGTTTTAATATTTTATTCATTATTATATATGGAGAGTTAGGGGTTTGAATCTTGATAACTTCAATTTCTTTAAAAAAATATTATAAATATCTTTCACAATAAAAGGTTGTGGGTTCAAACCTAATTGACCTCAATTTTCAAAACTTTCTACTAATAAGAGTGTGTCTAATTGTTTTATAAAAAAATATAATAAAAAATAAAATAATTGTAATTCAATTTTTCATTTAAATAGGATATATCTTTAAAATTAATCACAGTTTCTATCTAAGATGTTAAATTATTATAATTTATCCTATTATTTAATGATATTTTATGTATAAAATTAAAATTTATATGGCATAACTCGCGTATGACAGTAATATTTTGCCTAATTTCCCTAAAATGTGAAGAAAAACAAAATATTTTGTAATACCCGTGCTTTGTGCAGGCATTTAACAGCGGTTCTGATCATATCATTCCATGGATGATTATTAATTAGCAGGGTAAAGTCTGATTAGAAGGCAGGCAAATTAAATGGCTCTTCAATGGCATAACTACAAGCAATTAATGGATAAATTTCCTCGGAGGCGAGTTTATAATCTTAGCAGGCGTTCAACTTATATATACAATAACTTAAAACATGTTAGATACTCGGTCATTCCAAAGGAGAGCTGTTAATTGTTATATCTAGTTCAAAATCATGAGCCATTTAGTCCTGACATCTTGAACACTATCAGATATTGATCATTCGCATGGAAGTTTAGGCATGTAAAGAAGATCAGACCTCTTTTTAGAACTTATTTCTTGACATCCAGAATCAAGTTTTTTTAATCAAATTGGAAATCCATATTGAAAATATCCATGAATTTTATTACAAAGAAATTAACAAGGTTTTAGTGGCCGAGTGAAGAAAGTTTTTACGGCAAATTTTTAATGTAATGATCAATTTTGAACTCAATGACAAATTCTCCATCATCCAACCCCTGTTTCAATGAATTTACTTGCCCATTCATTAATTTCGATCCATTTCATTTTTTATTTGAAAGCTATTTACAATTAAGCCCCTAAACTTCACGCTCCAAAATTTTGATAGTTTTGGGACGGAGAAAATATAACCGAGCGTGGTTTGACCTAATAATAATAAACAAAGGCCTATTCAGAAAGAGTATTCCTGAGTTTACTTAAAGTGATAGAATCATGTACCCAATCCAGCTACAAACCGTCTCAGTGCAAATCATGATCATGCATGATAAGATGTAATTAATTATGTTCCGAACTTTCTTAATTTTTTCATTTGTAATTGGCATACGAGTTTATTCTGAGAGCACTCTTCATGGATTTCCCATTAAAGTAAAAACTTCAATAATAAGGCAAGGAAATTAACACAAAAACAGTAGAGGTTAAAAATGTGTGGACTTCAAAAATCATAATAGAGAACTGTGAGGGGGGGGGTGGGTGGAAATAAATTACGATTACAACTTAAGAATAACTAGTGATATCACTGCATCTTTGAAAGACTTTAACTTGATAGAATTACACTGCATATAGTAAAGGCCATTGCTAATTGTACTCCTAATTGATAATGTCAAACATAAACCGCCCTTATTCTCCAACTATGCCCACCTAAATTAATTTGTAGACAATTAGAAATTCAAAACACTAGAACTAAATATAAGTAAATAAAATTTTGTAAATTGCAATATTTATGCTTGAGCACCATGCAATTAAACTGTAGGGCGGGCGCATGATTAAGAATACAACTGCCAGCTCTCAAAGAATATAATCCCCTATTATGCACAGCAATATATCCTCATATATATTTTACCTGTGATCATGTCTATTAAAGTCAGCCTTTCAGAAAAACATATGAACTTACAAATTCATGAATAAAGTCCCCATAAATTTCCATTTCCTACTAATTTTTTGATTTTCTAATTAATTCACCCCAAATTAATTTATACAAAGGGCATAAGCTTGAGAAAGTAGCTATAACGTCTGTCTGATCAAGATGAGCATTTGTTCAAAAGTTTAATGCATTTTTTTCAATAAGAGCTCAAATTAAATTATTTTAACAAATATCATCTAACTAAGTAATTAAGTAGTCGGAAACCCCTAATTAAACACTAGCCAGCAAATTAAAATTGAAAACTCGGGTAGGGTTCCTCTTTATGTAATTAATGGTAAGTCAATTCTCCTGCAGCCTTTTAATCTTTCCATCCATAAGAATTTCTTTAACATACGTCTTAGAAAAGAAAAGACAGAAATATCAGGCAACACATGACAAACATATAATAATATGATCACAATAAGGGTCAGGTATAGCAAGCCGTAAAACATAATTGTCTGTGAGTGAAATCTCTACATGCTCCATGTCTCAAGCAGCTTATACATGGCCACCAGCTTGCACTTGGTGTAACATATGCCTTTTGTCATAAAGATGATAAAATTAGCAAACATCTGATATAAACTTAGGAAAACCGATCACAACCCACAAATATTTACAATCAAATACAATCTTGTCATGCATCAAATCATACATGAACACAAGCTCCAATCGGGCTTTCACAAATACAACGGACAAGATAGCTTACGAACTAGAAAACCATACCTGTCTTGCTGAGAGCTGACATGTGATACGATCAGAAGGGAAGAGACGATCTGGTCGAGGAATCAAAGAGGTTACAAACACACACTCGATTATTCAAGCAAGAGTACTCCATTATCAGTTATATATACTAATTGATCATCAATAGCGGATGCCGCCATGAGCTGCCCAATCTTCGTGGACGAAGTTGTAAACTTCATCAGGGTTGGTAATGGCGATGGGAGTTATAGTTTGCTGCTGGTAATTCGCGAAGTGGAAGCTTCGTTGCTCCAACTGGGGATGGTAGCGGCTTGTAATAGTAGTAGGAGTAGTAGCAGTAGTATCCTTCTCCTCATGGCCAATCTCCATTCTGCGCGATCGCTTCTCCTTGGTCCTCTCCCTCGCTCTTGCTCTCGCCATGGCCCTGGACTCCTTACCATGGGAGAGAATAAATGTGGGTTTCCTTGCAGTCTTGTTCTTCCTAGACTTGGGATCAGTACTGGTGATTATAGGAAGCGCGTAGTTTTGCTCGTGGGGGTCGGCATCTTCGTTATAATCAATGGGAGTTTCTTCCACCCCAGAGGTGTCATCACAGTCGGAGGTGTAAGATGAGAGGCTCGCCCTACCTCCGCAATGGCCTTCTTTCGGGTGCAGAAGACCTTGCATGACCTCTTTAATGGCCCCCTTGGAATTGCTCATGAGCCATTCCACCGTCTTGCTCGCCTTGTCATGGCCCAACCTGTCTTGCAGGTCGAAGAACCTCCTAGCAATGTCGACGGAAAGCCTCATACGCCTATCTCTCGGCCCTTGTGCGGTAACGATCTTGCTGTGTCGATCTTTCTTCCCCGACCTTTTCTTTGTTGGTGATCGCCTGCCACAAAGATATTCTTGATGATCTTGTCGCAGTCTGCTTTGCTCTTTTTGTTATTGTTGTTGTTGGGTTGATCAAAATTAGCAGGAGCACCGGTATAAGGAGTACCACGACCAGCAGTATCGGTGTCGTTTAGGAAGGAGAGAACTGCGACACCCTCAGCCTGCGGCGCCATGGATTTGACGTTAGTGATACCAGCGGGCACTCTTCTTACAGAGTTGAAGCTCTCTGTTAGGAGGTGGAGATCATTTTCCTGGTCATGGCCGCAGAGGAAATAGTCGAAAGAGGGGGAGAAGCTCAAGAAACTTGGAGGGAGCTTGGAGGGTAGTATGACATCGGAGTCGAGGAGCAAGCAGTGGTCGGCATAGGCATTAGATGGGAAGGATGGAAACATATCTGCTTTGACAGCTATAGCACTAGAGAGTAGAGATCACACCTTGCTGCTACAGCACCCTTCCCTTTGCGTGTTGAATAGGCAAGTCCGTCGTTTGATGTGCAAAAGAGAGAGAGAGAGACGTCCGCCATCACCCTCTCCAAGTACCTAAATGGGTAGCCAAAGGTGGGCAATCAGGTTCCTCTTCCAGTGTCCTCCCCTTCTCCATCTCTTTCGGTGCAATAGGAAGTCTTCGATCTGGCTACCTCCTCCTTCTTACCTCATTGACGTAGTCAATACAAACACTAAACTGCTCGTATATGGATAAGGAGCAGGGAGGAAGGACGAGAGTAAATGGGTGGGGTGGGGAGGGGGAGGGGAGGGGGAGGTCAAGGCGAAGAAGAAGATCGCCTGCCAAACTGCGATATATACTACCTTTGAGGGAGTTGTAGGACCGTTTTACATTTTCAATTTATAAATGTTATTCATTTATCAGCTTTTCAAGTCTTTCTTCTTCCATTTGTTATATGCATTCGTCTATTTTTCAAGACTATTCTATGATCTCCACCTCCAAAATTCAATATTTGGGTATGCCACAACTTGAATTGAATTTGTATAATTTTTTCTACTTCTTTCACCTTAGCTATAGAATACCAATAATTTAATTTTGAAAGTTGCATTCCTTTTCTGCACAAACCTTCTACTTTATAGAATTTGGGACCAGCACTAAAAAACAAGACATTGACAAAAGATTTGTCACTAAAGCTCTAAATTTCTCTCACAGAACATTGTCACATTTTTTTTGTATATTAATCACAAATTTTTTCGTCACTGAAGCCATTATTTTAGTGAGCAACACCTTTTTAAAGGTTGACAGAATTAAGAGTCTAAATTTTAGATAGAAAATACTTAAATTTAAATCATCTTGCGATTACTAAGAAAAAGCATGGAGTGAAAAACATACAAATTCACCAATGTGAACAACTAAATTCATTAATTAAGTTACTAATCATTTTATGACACAAAACAGATGGAAAGTGGCTTTTTTATTGATTCAAATGTTATTAATTTTACATGGTAATTCAATGGTTTCAGCACATAAGACATAAAGTAGCATATATATATATAGAGAGAGAGCGAGAGAGGTTATTTTTAATCATGTACATGATTAGAAGTAATGACTAGCGTGCGTGCATTGTCAGCCGAAAATTAAAAGTTGTGATAAAGGAGAGAGTTGAAAGTAGTCAAAACCATTAAAAAGAAGTGAGATTAGGATATCCGATAAGTTGGAAGAGATAGAGGAGTGACCTGCATAAGGTACTAATGTATATTTTGGTTTTTTTCTTTTGTTGAAAAGGTGCCAATGTATATTGGTTTCTGATGTTGGCAAAATTAAGAGGCAGACAAGCAGCTGGGCCACTGGGGTGAGAATGAGATCAATCAAGAACACTGTGAGAAAAGATGAACGTCGAAAGGGAGGGAGGGGGCATTAATAAATATTGCGCAGCTTCATCACGTGGGAAGCAGGTGAAGATTGACGGCAAGCTCATTGCTTTAGGGACGTGTTGTGCCCGGTAATTTTTGTATATTGAGCATTTCCAGTACCTCCCCACAACGCAAGCCGCACCAATGGTCTCCTGGGATCAAAGAACAAAATTGCTCTTATTTTCTAGGGTTAGGGTTCCTCAGACCAAACAGAGATAGAAAGAGAGAGAGAGGGACGTCGTCAGCACTGCCTTCGCCGTACTTGGCATCCAGAGAGTGGTTCTATAGGAGGCTGGCGCGTGTACTCGGTGGTGGACCAGCTCAGCTACAATTATATGGCATCTGTCATGCCATTCGACATACATTGTGTGTCCTCTTTGGGTCTTGCCGTGCACTGCTTCTTTCTTGACCACTCCCTTTGCTGTCTTTCCCAATCCACCATCTTAGGTACCCTTTATGGCCGCCCACCCTTTCCTTTCTCTGGTGTCTCCGTGGACGCATGCCTTAGTCTTGCTGCTCATCTTTTTATTCTCATTCTCAAGTCAAGTGTCGAGAAAAGCTCATCTGTCGAGAAGAGTGGGGTATATATTTTAGAGCGCCATGGTATATATGTTCTTTTCTTTCGATCCATTAACAATGCAAGGGATTTATTTTCCGCTGGCAAACTATCATGAACTTAAGGGTTAGGAGGAGCAGCTGCTGTTCAATTTAGGGTTTTGGCTGAAAAGCTCACATATAATTAACCTTAGTTGGCTCCCAGATTAACTGCCTCCACTTGACCGCTCGAACTATTCAACCTCATTAATTGTTCTATAAAACTATTTTGTCTCGAAAACATTTAAAATCCGTAGGTGACGTCTTGAGATGCCCATCTGAAGTGCTTAACTAAAATTATTTAACTTTTATTGTCTTTTTAATAGTTTAGAAGGTTGAATTTCATTTGAAGATCTCAGCATAATTTAAGACCAAAACTTTTAAATTAGGGAAATGGCTTTATCTAAATTCTAAAATCACAACTTCTGAACAAGATGTCAGGAACTGGCATTATTTTTGAAAGGATTAATCCCATTCATTCATGTGATCTAGTGGCCCACATTAAAAGTTGTGGATATAAGAAACTGTGTATGTTTGGTTTGCATGAAATCAGTGTAAGTTATTACATGAAAATTTTCAAATAGTTAATGTTGTAGCTATATTGAATATATTTTTTATAAAAATATGATTAAACAAACCATTTTGTATACATATTAAATATGATTACATCCAATAAAATACAAAATAATTATGATTTTTTGTGTGGTCCCACCTATGTACTCTCTAATGATCAAAAAAATTTTCTTATTATCCATTGAGATAAGAAAGAGGAGATATTTTCTTTTTGTGCCGATTGGAGAGTACATAAGTGGGCCACATGAGATAATTATGATTAATTTAAGTATAAAATACATTGTAAAAATATTTATTTTTTCAAAAACTTATTGTATGTATACTAATTTTAGTAAGTCAATCATTTAAAATTTTTTATGTCATTTATATTTCTTTCATGCTAACCGAATAGAGTGAAAGCTAATTTTAGCCTCATAGCAAGTACTTTTTTTCCGCATTTTTTGAGTCTAATATAAAAATATAGTATCAATAAATGCTAACTTCATTTGATTTATTAAAAATTTAATGTAAATAATTCTAAGTAACTCAATTCTAGCCGAATCAAGTCTTCCATTGCAGCCAAAGTTAGTCCAAAATCCCAAATTTTAGAAACATATTAATCGTGCTATGAAGGTAACAAAACAAATTAATAAGAGTTTATAGCTATTAAACTTAAATGTGGAAGACACGGCTATTTTTGTAGAACTATTATATATATATATACACACACACATATATATATATATCACTTTCCTGCTCCAAACTTTCATCTAGGTTGTCCGATTACAAGGACGCCCAAGATTTAATAATTTTTCTTAAAAAAATAAACTAAACTTTGATCTGGGTCGTCTGATTACAAGGGTGGCACAGATCCTCGAGTCTGGCTGCGGCACCCTGCTGCCCGTTGGGAGGTGGCCGCCATCGTTGCTCGCCTGCTCCCCCCATCCGACTCCAACTTGTCTGATTCCTCCTCTGGCGCCAATGACGACAGCGACGCCAACAACACTCGTAGCCTCCACCGCCTCTTGCCTAACGGCGTCAGTGAGGTTGGGCAGTGCTACGGCGAGTGGCGATGGTAGGATCGGCCACGAAGGAGGGGGTGTCCGCAGACAGAGGGGGGGAGCGTCTGCGAGCCGAAGGAGGGGGGGAGCGTCTGTAGCCAGGGGAGGAGGGGGAGGCGGGGGGCGTCTGTAGCCAGGGGAGGAGGGGGGCATCTGCAGCCAGGGAGGGGGGGAGCGTCTGCAGCCAGGGGAGGAGGGGGCGAGCGTCTGCAGCCAGGGGAGGAGGGGGGAGCGTCTGTAGCCAGGGGAGGAGGGGAGCGCTCTACAGCCAGGGGAGGGGGGAGCGTCTGCAGCTAGGGAGGAGGAGCGTCTACGGCTAGGGGAGGGGGGAGTCGTCTGACTTGGATAGGGAGAGGTGGCGACCGCGGCGGGACGACGGGGTCGAGGGGGAGAGGGGAAGGAGTTGCGGTGGCGGACACTCCCCCTCCCCCAGCCGCGGACACCCCCGCCACCCCTCCCCACTCCCCCTCGACCCCACCGTCCTACCGCAGCCACCACCTCCACCTCGACCCCTCCCTCCTCTACTAGCTAAGGATGCACCCCCCCTCCCCCTAGCTGCAGACACTCCCCTCCTCCCCTGGCCGTGGACGCTCTCCCCTCCCCTCTGACCGCAAATGCCCCCCTCCCCTGTGGCCAATCCGGCCGTTACCGCCGCACTCCTCCCCCTCCCCCACGGCTGATCCCGCCGCTGCTGCTAGGCTCCCCCTCCCCCGGCCGGTAGGCCATGGCCGGAACTTGGCCACCGACAGTGGAAGATTTTTTTATCAAATTTGGGTAGTATGATAAAAAGGATGGCCCAGATTACAAGGGCGGCATAGATCCTCGAGTCTGGCTTCGGCACCCCGATGCCCGTTGGGAGGTGGCCGCCATCATTGTCCCCTGCTCCCCATCCGACTCTGACTCGTCTGATTCCTCCTCCAGCGCCACGACGACAGCACGTCAACAACACTCTGTGCCTCCACTCT